>PVIA01001389.1:0-285599 GCA_004024845.1 Tonatia bakeri
TTCTCTTATTTGTGCACCATTGTCTATATAGTTTGACATCACCAAATGTTGGTAAGGATATGGTGCAACAGAACCCATACATCACTGTTAAGAATGAAAAATGTACAATTTTAGAAACAGATTTTACATAAAACTAAATACACATCTACCCCAAAATCCAGAAATTTCACTCATGAGTGTATTTCTAAAAGAATGTGCACACATGGCCACAGGAAATAAAATTATAAAAGACTATAATAGCAGCTTTCTTCATAATATCTCAAACTAGAAATAACCCAGATTTCTATTCACATAAGAAATATTCTTATTTTAGTCTATTGATACAATAGAACATCACTGTGAGATAAAAATGAGTCATTCCTGATGCACATGAGGGTAAAGATAAATCTCCAACACATGATGAGATGAAAAAAAAAGAAGATACAACAACATGAAACTAAATGTTCCCATTGGCTGAAATCTAGTCCTGAAATATCAAATATAGGAAAGAAATTAGAACACTGGAGGAGGAAAAGGGCAGAAGGGGCACAGAAAAATTGTAAACTGGAAGCCTGGGGGTTATGTGGGTGGCCCTTGTACGAAAATGAAGCCACCAGTAAGGAAGAAGGCTTAGTTAAAAGAATTTAAATAAACACTGTCCTGGAATTTCATTTTACATAGTTAAATACAAAACTGTGGCCATTTTGTTAGGAGATCACAATACAAATAACATAGTTTACATATAATAAATACTAATATACCTAAAATGGCTAAAATGGAGGAATTGAAAAAAGGAAGCTGTTTAAGTGTGATAATTTTTGTTAGTTTAAAAAATATATATAATTTATTAAAATGTAAAATGAATCCAGCTTCAGAAAACTGTCCATCTTCTTGCTCTTATAAATCACAAAACTCCTTCTTTAGCTTGGACCTGTTTTTGTGAAATAACTCAAATGTGAAATGTAACAATTCCATTTTTGCTTTTTCATTTTCTAATCAATTTAGGTGAAATTAAATTAATATTTAAAATCAGATAAAATATAATGCAGACAGAAATATAAAACAAATACATATTTTATATTTTAAAATCAGTAATTATTAAAATTAATATTTATACAATAAATAACATGCACATTTCATATATATGATCTTTTTGATAAAATATATTTGGTAGATATAAATAATTAAGCATTTATATTTTGTCTGTTTTGCACCATTTGCCCATAATAAGGATATGCCTTTTTTCCCCCAAGAAATGTGCTTGTGACTAGTTTATATACAGCCAAGAGGCATGAGAGGGGACAACTGCTTCCCACAAAACTCTGAGATACAATAATAGTTACATTGTAACAGTGGAAAATTGTATCAGTGGGGACATTTTAAACCACCCCACCATTCTTTTGACATTGTTTCTATAAATTCTGACTCTGACTCTCTGACTAATATGTAGCTTATAGATAAATAGCATGTGTGTAAATCCTAGGAACTAACTTCAAGAGATTCAGGCATTCCAGCTCTGGGAGATTTATTGATTTTCATCCATGGATCTAGGATGATCTGGAGTTAGAATGACATGAAGTTAGGATGACTAAACCAGGATGACGCACACTGGACCATCACTTGCTTTATTGGAATGGACTATGCTATTCTGCAAATAGAGAACTTTTCAACCCCTCCCTTCATTTCTTTATTCTGTTCCCCTCTCCCTCCTTATAAAAATCTCTGCCTCTGCAGAGATGTGGAGATGGGCTCTGAGATGTGAGTCTCCCACCTTCCTGGCCAGCACACATTCTTTTACATCAGCTCCTGCCTCGTCAGTATTGTAGCAGCAGGCAGCCAGAACTGGATTTGGTTACGCCATCAGTGTTACCTAGAGCATCATTTCACAGCCAGAGGTGTCAAGAAACAATCAGAAAAATAGAAAGTCTTTTTCAGAAATCAGGAAGACTCAATTTCCCCTCAGTTTTCCAGACTGGGCTCTCCAGACATTATAATCTGTGTTAAAGAAAATAATGACTATGGAAAGCTATGCAATGTGCTGAATTCTGTTACTGATTTAAGAAACTAGTTGCTTAAAAATTGTCTTCTATTTCTTTCATTCCCATAGGTGAGTAGAGGACTATGTGGCTCATGGAGAGGGCACATGCATGCTGAGAAGAAAGGGAGCATGCAAAGGTGAAACCCTTGGTAAGAGCACAAATTAGATTTGTACCGAACAACCATGATTTCCTACTCACTCACTCATTAGATAAAAACTCTTGAGTTTCAGTGCCTCAGCTATAATGTGAGGGAAATTTAGGGCAATGCATACAATTGTGGTAGCTAAATGAGATGTCATGTCTAAAGTCCTAATGCATCCTTGTCGTATGTGAGTAGAGACATCAGGTCTTTCTCAGCCTTATGCTAAGGTAATGAATTGGTTACAGTATTAACTGTTAAAGTTACAGAGTCATCCAATGAGTCTGGTTATTTTTCTTCCTCATTGAAGGGAGAGAGTGAGTAATTGGAAGAGGTTATGAATTAGAGGGATTGGGGAATAGAAAATGCCCTGCCATCTTGCTGCCTTGTTGAGTGGACAGGCAGGATTCTCCTTCCCTATAGGTACAACAAAGGGATAAGGGCAGCCTACTGCTTAGTCAGCAAGCTGAAACAGAACCAGAGTGTAGGATATCAGGCTTCTCAAAGTGTGAAAGCTCATGACTATAGATTTTGGGCAATGAACAAGTAGTAAAATGAAAATTCAATTGGAGGGAATGATTAGAGCACTTTTTGCCTCTTTGAACTACTATTAATGTAGCTCCTTGAAATTTTATTTTTCATTGGTATTATAGCCTTTCATGTTGCAGTTCAATGTCTGATTTCCATAATTTTTTATAATTTTGCTCATGAATTAATATTGGTAACAGAACTATTGAAGTTAAATAAAAAATATGTTCTGTATACTTACTTCTTCTGGGTTTCTGGGTTAAAATCTAGTACTATAACTACTGTTACTATTCAGTAAAGAGAAAACACAGAAATTAGAAAGAGTAATAGAAAGAGGCACATTTCGGATGCAGTAGGAATTACCTCCTACAATCCTTTCTCTTATAAAACCAAAAAGACAATAGAAAGTTTTAAAAAATAAACATTTTTAAATTTTCAGAGTTCTGGACATTAAGCAAGGGCTTGAAAAAATTGGAGGAGAGTTTAGTTGAGAAAAATGGCCAAATTTCAATATAAACAGTGAGTGTGGGATGTTCAATGTGCCTTACTCTTAACTATTAGCATCTCTATTGTCATAGTGAGCACCAGCCTCGGGAGGGACCAGGTGGGTCTGGAGCAACACAAAAGGTCCTATTCTTGAAAATGTGTCACAGTTTGACTTATCTGGTGGCTCTCATGAATAACCTCATACACAGCACTCATCTTTATTATTGCCTGACTGACACCTGCTCAGAGAGGAGCTTCCTTTACACTTGGCCTTATATTTAACAGTGCTGACTGAGACAGTGATGGTAATCGGAGCAAGTAAGGGTATTGCTAAGAACTGAAAAGTAAAATTTTTGGAGAAAAATGTCCATACAGTACTTGAAAAGCTCCAGCACACTTCTGAAAATCTGAAAGGCCATCTATATAGGCAGGGTTCAGTGTATGATCAGGGAAGACCCTAGAATGCCTTTATGTCTTACTTCAGACTGACACTGAGACTCAGTGCATTCAGGAAATGAAGGCTGAGACACTGTGATATGTCCACACACACATGAGCACACACATACAATACCTCTTACAACACCTGTGAGGCATTGTAAAAAAGCCAATAACGAAATATATATGCAATTATTAAGTGACCACTAAGGTAATTGAGCAGAGACTTTACTGGTTATACACCATAAAACTTACAGAATTTATTCAACAGAATCTCTGTAAACCAATAAGCAACACCTACAGAAACAGCAACAATAGCAAATTCTAATTGTTGGACATTACTTCCAGAATCTCCACATTATGTTATTTAAAATAACCCATTTTATCCCAAAATTTCAAGACATACAGAAAAGAATATAAGATGGCTGTTGGGAACCGCCCTGCCTGGTATCAGAAGCTGTAACCCCTGCCAAGACTAAGGCTGAGGGAATGACCTTTGACCATAAGCCAGCAAGAAGAGAAAAGCTTATCTCCCTGGCAGGAGCACCACTTCTGCTCCTTTTACTTCATCTATAACTGGCCCCCAACACTTGGTTGGTTAGCCAATGATGGGTAAGATTCCCCAAGGGGGGAATGACCTAAGACAGGCACAATCACATGGGAGGCCCCCAAGGGAAGACTTTGGGGGCTACAGCAAAAGGGGGTGATGAACCCTTGCCCCTAGGCTTTGACAAAGCATGAGTTCTCATTGTCTGCAAGAAAATCTCCTAATCTCTTGGCTGCCTTACTTCCCTTGCTCCACCTAAGCCTGAAACAATGACAGGGTGGTGCAGCCCTATGCTAGAAAGGGTGGGTTCCCCGGGTGATCAGGCCTAAGAAAGAATAGGTAAAATACTGTGAAACTTGCTTTGTTAAAAATGCTCTGGGTTGAATGAACAAGGAGGAAGTAAAAGTCTTTTATAGCCCTCTGACCCTGACTCAAAACAGGCCCTCAGACTTCCTTGTTGTCTATTGTTTGATCCTTTCTTCCTGGCAATGAGTAATGAGCTTTACCTGAATTCTTATGCAAACAAACCCAATAAAAGCCTGCTGGGATAGGAGAATGGGGCACTCTACCCTATGGCACTCCCCCTAGGGAGGGTGGCCCGGCGCTCCCCACTAGAGGAAGTGGCTGTTTTATCCCTATTTCTCCACAGGACTCAATTGTCTCTGTGTATGTTTTTCTCGTGTTTCAATGAGCCATCTGCAGCGTTCTGCAGTCACTGCCAGTCAATGGCCATGACAAATGGTCATATATACAAAAAAAAAAAAAAAAAAAAAAAAAAAAAAAAAAAACAGACAAAAAAATTGTCAACAGAAATAATTTCTGAAGTTGGGTAGGACTCTGAAGCAAGCTAAATCAAGAGAAATATTCTCTAGAAGACTATCTAAAATGACATTCTATAATGCATATTTTGGGTGTTAACATTTGCTTTTTGATATGTACAGAATGCTGAATTAATATTTTAAATATATTGAAATTAAGAATGCTTACCAGATATTTGACCACTATTCCTTAGAATAAATGTTATTGTTAATTAACATGGACTAAGTTCTCTTTAATGACTTCCTTAAACAAATATTAAATAAATATTGGTGTGTCTAAAAATGTAGCTACTGGGGTTGTGATATGAAGAATGTAGAATATAGGGATATAAGATTCTAATGATTCATAGAAAAAATGACACAAATTTCACCTACTATCAATAACTACCAATTTTTAAAAACCATCCTTATTGTTATTGTGTTATAGTTGTCACAGATTTTCCCCCTCTGTCTTCTCCACCCATCCCAACCCCACTCCCATAGTCAATCTCACAATGTTGTTCAAATCCATGGATCATTCACACATATTCTCTGTCTAGTCCCTTACCCTTCTTTCCACCATTATTCCCCTCCCCACTCCCCTCTGGTCACTTTCAGTCTGATCCATGTTTCCATGACTGTAGTTCTATTTTCTTCAATAGTTAATTTTGTTTAATAGATTACTCTTATAGGTGAGATCATATGGTGTTTGCCTTCCATGTACTGCCTTATTTTACTGAGCATAATATTCTCCAGCTCTATCCATGCTGCCACAAAAGGTAAGAGTTCCTTCTTTCTTTCTCCTGCATAGTACAATGTAAATGTACCACAGTTTTTGATCCACTCATCTACTGATGGGCATTTAGGCTATTTCCAGCACTTGGCTATTCTGAATAGTACTGCTGTGAACATGAAGGTGCATAAGTTCTTTTGAACTGGTGATTCAGGATTCTTAGTATGTATTCCCAGCAGTGGAATTGCCAGGTCAAATGACAGATCCATTTTTAGTTTTCTGAGGACATTCCATACTGTTTTCCACAGTGACTGCACCAGTCTGCATTCCCAACAGTGCACTATGGTTCCCTTTTCTCCACAACCTCATCAGCACTTGATGTTTCTTGATTTGTTTATGATGGCCATTCTGACTGGTGTGAAGTGGTATCTACTTGTGGTTTTAATTTTCATCTCTCTTATGGCTAGTGATGCTGAGCTTCCTTTTATATGTTTCTGAGCCCTCTGTATGTCCTTCTTGGAGAAGTGCCCATTCAGGTTCTTTTCCCATTTTTTAATTGTTTTATTTTTCCTGGTGTGGAGTCATGTATGTTCTTTATATATTTTGGAGATCAATCCCTTGTCCAAAGTATCATTTGCAAATATAGTTTCCCATATGATTGGTTCCTTTTCATTTTGCTGATGTTTTCTTTAGCCGTGCAGAAGCTTTTATTTTGACAAAGTCCCATTTGTTTATTCTTCCTTTATGTCCCTTGCTCTAGGGGACATATCATTGAAAATATTGCTGCATGGAATGTCTGTGATTTTCCTGCCTATGTTTTTTTCTAGGACTTTAATGGTGTCATGACGTATGTTTAAGTCTTTTATACACCTTTAATTTATTTCTGTGTATAGTTTAAGTTGGTGATCAAGTTTCATTTATTTGCATGTAGCTGTCCAGATCTCTCAGCACCATTTGTTGAAGAAGTTGTTTTTACTCCATTTTATGCTTCTGCTCTCTTTGTCAAATATCAATTAACCATTAAGAATTAGGTTTATTTCTGTCTTTCCCCATTTTTAAATCGGAGTGTTTGTCTTCCTGGTGTTGAGTTGTATGAGTCCTTTATATGTTTTGGAGATCAAACGATCATCCAATATATAATTACCAAATATATTCTCTCATACAAGGTTTCCTTTTCATTTTGATGGTGGTTTCTTTAGCTGTGCAGCAGCTTTTTAGTTTGATGTAGGCCCATTTATTTATGTTTTCCTTTATTTCTCTTGCCTTAGAAGATATATCAGCAAAAATACTGCTGCATGGAATATCTGAAATTTTCTGCATTTGCATGTTCTTTGATCTTGATGAAGTAATCAATGCATTATTTTCCATAAAATATTTGATTCTGTTTAATAATTGTATCAATGTTCAATAAGATGTTTATCTCCTTAGCTTGTTATAAACTACCACAATCAAAATAGTACTTTCAAAATATACCTATTGACACTGGGTAATGTTACAAAGTAATGTTAGAAGAAAGAGATTTCCTATCTCTCAATGTAATCTAAGAATTCCCCAAAGTTTTTATTTGTATATTTCTTCTGAAGTTCTCAAAAAAAAAAAACATGAGCAAAACAAAGCAAAGAAAGTTTATATATTTTTTGATGCTAAAGTAATCAAGGTTACATGCATAGAGCTTTGAAAGTCTTGATGTCATTAATTTTTTTAAATTATACTTTTGCATTAGTCTTTTAGTTACTTATTCAACAGTTATCTTCTCTTACAATATAAGTAAATGATTATTCATATTCATTAACAGAAAGTGAAATGGACATTACAGCATGATATAACATGATTCTGGAAGTATTGGACTAGAGGAAGATACATTTTTATATAGCTTATGTCATAAAGTCAACTAACTAGGACAGTTCAGGTAAGTTATTGATTTTTTTGATAACATATTTTTTTATTTTAATTTTTTTTCAAGTACCGTTTTCTTTTACTTCCATCCCAGGCCACCCCCCACAGTTCTCCCCACCTCCCTCCCATTTCCACCCCCCGTATGTTATTGGGTTTTAGTTAGATTTATTTTATATAGACTGTGGAGTATAATCTTGATAGAATTTAGGGCTTTGCACTTTTGACAGCTTCCTGGGGAAATTAATTAGAGATCTGAGAATTCTGCCCAAATGGCTTTGTACAGAAAAGAGTAGATGCCAGAAATGTCCACATATGGATTAAAAATGCAGAATATTTGAGAAAAGTGGAGAGAGCAGGTGAGAAGAAGTCATCTCTTTCTTGTGGTTCCAGATAGAGCTATTATTACTGGAACATGATAAAGATTTAAAAGGGGAAACAATAGCCAGTAGAATTGATTTCTATGCAGCTCTGAAGATACATCCATGATTCAAACATATTATCTCAGTCCTGGGACAAGGAACACATATAGTGGTTATTAAGAACAACCATTGCACCTGGGTGGGAAACCAAAAGGAAAAAGAAATGAGTTGTTACAGATAATCATGAGTATAAATGTATACTTTAGGCACCCAGGAACAGAGAACAGTCTGCAAATTTTGCTAGAAGGACTATAATCAATTTGAAGGTAATAGGTAATTTAGATAAGATGTAGATATTGCCATAGATAATTTTAAAATAAACTTTAAGGCATATGTTTAAAAGTGTTCCTCTTCAACTTGTTACAGCCCAAAGAAACATTCTTTTTTTTTCTTCACTCTGAGAAATAAAATTTTAATGCAGACTATCTCAGGAAAGTTCCATATAACTTTTCTTTGGATGATATAAACAAATATATTATAATAATTGACCCATTTTACTCTTTTTGGCAAAATAATCATGTGGCAACAATTCTGTGATAAGTGACAAGTAAATTAATAAGTATAGTGAGGCCAATAAAACACCTAACAAATGGTTCTTTTTTTTAAAAAGAAGCTACAGTAAGGTATAGTAACAGCCATCTAGAAAATTAAAATACAACAGAATTATCTAATGGATACTATGAATGAAAAATTCTATACAAACTGCAATGGTGTAGTTCTGAAGAGGTTTTAGTAGTGAGAGAATGTGATGAATGCAATGACTTATGAAAAAAACCTATTGGTGACTTGCCAACTTAAATAGAGAAGGCAAGAGAAACTCAAGAAAGTTGGGAAGTACTCACAGTTCTCCAGAAATGGACACTCAATAGCCTGGTTCCTGAAGGAAGACATTTTCAAGAAATACAATGTGGCAGGGTTCATGAATGAGTAAGAAAGGGGCCAAGAGTTTGAGGAGTGAAGGTGATTGAAGAACACATGATCAGGGTGCTGTTCCACATTGTATCTGTTTTTCATATAACATTCTTTCATTTTCCATTGACCTAAAAATAAAGTGCCCCCTTTCATATCACACAGTGAATGTGTTTATGCTCTACATTATGAAACTGCCCATAGAGCAAATATATTGTAAATGTGTCTAATGCATTCTCTGCGATTTTTATCAGAAGATCGCATGCATAAAGGATCCATGGACAAGGACAATGGTGGGGAGGATTCACTGTGGGTGAGTAGGGTAGGCAGAGCAGGAGAGAGCAATGTGGGGGTGGGGGGAATGAGGACAACTGTAATTGAACAATAATCAAAAATAAATTAAAAAATTGATTGCTCACACTTGGCCACTGCAGCCTGTGAGTTACCCAGCATCTTCCATCATGGTGACAGCTTTCAATCCTAATTCAATACATATCCACTGAGTTCTTTAAGTGCTACATTCAGTGCTGGCACTGGGAATGCAGTGGTTAACAAAACTGATTACCATTTCTATTCTCATGGAGACTATTTGTTCAGAGAAAATCCACAACCAAACTCATTTTTCTATTCACATTAAATTCATACATATTGCCTGCCTACTTTAATTTCTCAAGTGGCCTATTGATTTTTGTTCAGGTCTTAAGCCTCTGTGTACACAACCATATTCAAGATTATTTCAAATGAACTAACAAGTTCAAAGAGGCAAACATAAGTCAAAATGAGCAATAATGTGAAAGGTAGGTAGTTAAACTCATACAGACATCCACAGTAAGGTTGCAAACTTCTCACTTCATTTTAGTTTGATAAAAATATAGTGAAAAGACTATCCACTAATGTGCTTATTTATAGTGCTAAGATAAGACTAGATGGAATGATCTAATATATCTTGGCATTTTTAATTTTTTGTGTTCACTGCATTTTTTATGGTTTCCTTTTTTCATATCCATTGATTTCTTTGATGTTACAACTCAGGAAGCTGTGATGAATGATAGTATTCACAATTAAGCTATTAAGGCAACCTAATCTTACAATAATATGAAAATATAAAGTGAGTCCCAAATAAAGAGACTGTGGAAGTTAGTTTTTCAGTTTTCTTATGTGACAAGCATATAAAAACTCCTTATTGACCTAATTCTAAGCTTATATTTACTATCATCACAACATCCTTCCCAAATGTGATTAAGTTTCATTTCACACCTGGCATTTGCTCCTAAAAGATTTTCAATTATTTTAAAACATCTTATTACTGAAAACTATATTAGTACTTAATTTCTAAAAATTAAAGATAACCTCTCCTAATACTTTGTAAGTACTTTAAAATATTTTGAGACCCTTGTCATATAATTAGTTTGGTTATAAAAAGAAAGAGTTTTGTTTATTTCACTTTTTAGCACAATCAATAAAATGCATTTAAAATAAATATATTATGTAACATTCTGTTTATATGTACTTTTACATAGAATCTTTTATATTCAGAAATTGAAAAACTGTTACATTTTTAATGTGTTTTTGACGATGAATTTTTATATTTTCTAGCTGGTTTTATCTACTTTTATCCTCATGAGGCAAATCAATGATTAAGTAATCCACAAATATTGATAAGCCTCTATTAGAAGCTAGTAAATATTCTCATTTCTGGGAATTAAAATTAAAGTTCAACAAAGGTCTTGATTTCACTGAGGGATGTAAAATGGAGAGTAAGAATACACTGTGTCAGACATTTTTGAAAGTAGTGAGAGCAGCTGGAGAAGCATTTAACCTACTCACACATTCCTTTATTCCATGCCACCATAATCTAAGCAGCAGTTCACACCCAATTCTATTTGTGCAGAGATTTATCAGTCACTTGGAAAAGACCATATTCTTGGATGAAGTGTATTCTTTCCACTTGTAGTCATAGTAATCAATATCACCCAAAATATATATCTTTATACATATGCATATGTATAGTATAAATGAATATTTGTATGAGTATAAGTTTATAAAAGTGAATATTTTATTGACTTTCATGGATTTAGATCTACTCAGTTGAAGTTTTGTCATTTTAACCTGCTAACATTAGAATAGAGGCCAAAATGAGAGGCAACAAGTGGTTATTTGAGATCCAAAAGAGCAGCTATTCCATAAGCATTGATTCAGGCAGAAACCAAATTAAAGGAAAGGGCAACCAGTATTTATGAGAAATGGAAGGAGGTACTCACATGAATAGAAGGGAATATCAAAATATCTACAGGTGCAGATCAGCTACCATAGTATACTGATTCTAAGCAATGTTTTTGATTTTCAGTCTGGTAGTAATACCAAACAGATGCCCAAAAATTATTTTGCCTAGTTTGAATATCTTAAAGTTTTGACAAGTAAGGCCTGAAAGGCAGTTCCTTGGGGGTGGCAGTTCCAGCTCCATGTTGAAGTGGCTTCATTTGTGTTATTTTTCACACCTATGGGATTGCTTTGAGGCCATATATATCAGAATTCATATAAAACTTTAAAAAAAAATCTTATTTGTTACAGTGACATTGTGACAGGTCTTATTTCTCACATCACATAGGGTTCAAAAAAAATTATAGGGATGGGGGTGGGAAGATTATTTTCATGAACCAAGGCAATGCTTGTAATCTTTAAAATGCAGTGATTTTTTTTTTTTTGGAATGCTCATAGTGACCATTGCTTTAACCACCAGGAAATTTAGAATAAAATTGTTACTCCCCATTTTCACTAGTTTTTCCCCAAATTGCCTGTTTTTTTAAAAAATCTATTTGTCTTACGCTATTTTATGTATTAAACAAAATAAACATATGTATTTCATATGTATTTTCTCTATTGAAGTTTTATGGTATATTAGCAAATAAAATGTAAATGATATACTATTTTATTATTTTTAATGTATTTGTTTTGATGGTTTCTAGTTCTAGCAATGATTAGCCTAAATTTTTCATGACATCTTTACATTTTCAATTTTTCTAGCTTACTTTTGTATATGACAATACATATTTGCAGTATTTTATAATATCTTTAAGTTGTTGATAATTATTTTTCCAATAAAAATAATTGGGGCCTTCTGCCACCCAATCTTATTCTGTTTGTGTGCAGAAAAACTTTTCATGACAAAGCATATGTTTAATTCATTAGTGTAAAAATAAACCACATTTGGTTTAAGGATCTAAAGAGACTTTTTGGTTAATGTCATTGTGGAATAAAACAAAGAAAAAAACCAAATCAGCTAAGGGTCCTTTTTAAAGGATTTTGCTTTTACCCTATTGAATTCTTTTCACTATTGATGACTCATGTTCCTGGCACTGTGAGAGCCAGTTAGCTTCCTTTAATTGATTTTTTACTTGATCAGCACTTTTCCATGACTGTGCAATGCTTCATACTAATCAAAGCTGCCTTTATTGGGTGAATCCAGTAATGCTTTGGAAAGAGGACAGATTAGAAGTGACAGCTCAGAAAATGTTATAGACAAAATATTCCTATTGAAAAGATTGCAACAAAAGATATAATTCCCTTTGGTTTGTTTACATGTCAATCAATAGTTAGCTTATAAAAATAGTACATTGGGATAGTTAGGAAAACAGGAGAAACCATGGAAAATCAGGAACAGTCATGTATGTTAGGGACATTTTCCCCATTCAGTACAGTATTAAAAGCCATTAGGGACCAGGCTGGTGTGGCTCAGTGGGTTGCATGCCGGTCTTTGAACCAAAGGTTTGCCAGTTAGATTCCCAGTCAGGGCAGATGCCTGGCTTGTGAACCAGGTCCCCAGTGTGGGGTGAGCAAGAGGCAACCACACATTGATGTTTCTTTTCCTCTCTTTCTTCCTCCCTTCCCCTTTCTCTAACAATAAATAAATAAAATCTTTTTGAATAAATGAAAGACTTTGCGGCATTTCAAAGTTTATCTTTTTGATTATTGTTTAATAATAATGCATTGGTAGAATATGAGTGCACAAATGCAAATGTTTAAATAATTTCATAATATCATTGTGTAAATGCATCAGTTTTTTTATCCACTCATCTACTGACGGGTACTTAAGCTGTTTCCAGCACTTGGCTATTATAAATAGCACTGCTATGAACATTGAGCTGCATTAAGTTTGTTTGAATTGGTGTTTTGGATTCTTAGGGTATATTCCCAGCAGTGGAATCACTGGCTCAAAAGTCAGGTCCATTTTCAATTTGGTACATTTATACAATGAAATACTATACAACAGAAAGAAAAAAGGAACTCTTATTTTTTGTGACACCATGAATTGGATAACTTTATGCTAAGTGAGATAAGGCAGTCAGTGAAAGACAAAGACCATATGATCTCACCTATAAGAGGATTCTATTGAACAAAATAAATTAATGAGCAAAATGGAACCAGAAACAATGGAATCATGGAACAGACTGACAGCTGCCAGGGAGGATGGAGGAGGGGGATAATGGTGGGCAGAAAGGGAAGGGACTGGTCAAAGAACATGTATGAATGACCCATAGACATAGACAATGGTGTGGGGATTAACTGTGGGAGCAGGGAGTGGGCTAGACAGAGGAGGGCAAAGGGGGAAAATTGGGGCAACTGTAATAGAAAAACAATAAAATACAATGATTTCATTATATATTAAAATTTGATGAGTCCACTTTCAATATGAGCAAGATTTAATATAATTTCTTCTTTCAAATAATACAATAGTTATAGAACCAGGCTTAGTGTTTTGTGTGCTCAGCTAAAAGGATGTATATAATATTTTTTATAATTAAATGAACTTTACAATTTAGTATCTCTTAACATGAATAAACATTTCTAATAAATTTGTGCTGCATATGTGATGTTACTTGAAGCTGTAAGAATAAAATACTGAGTTTTAGTGAATCAGAAACATTTTGCAGGGTTTGTATACTTGATAATGCATATTGCATAATTTAATTTTAACAGGAAATGTTGATCAAACAGATATGTGTGTGCATCTCCCCTGGTACTAAATAGAACACATACCACTGGCTCATTGTTATTAGAAACGCACAGTGGTTCTCTCTTATTTTTTTCTCTGTCATTTTTTTCTTTTTTTGATTCAGTCTAATGTTTTTTATTCATGTTTGAATACAGTTGTCTCCATTTTCCCACCACCAATTTCCCCCACACTACCCACCCCAACAACCACCCTCAATCCTACCCCCCTTGGGTTTTCTCCATGGGTTATTAATACGTGTTCATTTACAAACCTTTCCCTTCTTTCCCATGTTATTTCCCCCTCCCCTCCCCTCTGGTTACTCTCAGTTTGTTGTTAATTTCAATGCCTCTGCTTATATTTTGCTTGTTTGTTTTGTTAATTATGTTCCACTTATAGGTGAGATCATATGGTATTTGTCTTTCACTGCCTGGCTTACTTCACTTAGCTTAATGTTCTCCAGTTCCATCCATGTTGTCTGGAAGGGTAGGAACTCCTTCTTTCTTTCTGCTGCATAGTATTCCATTGTGTAAATGTACCAGTTTATTGTACACTCATTACTAATGGGAACCTAGGCTGCTTCTAGAACTTGGGCATTGTAAATTATGTTGCTATGAATATTGGGGTGCATAGGTTCTTATGAATTAGAGTTTCAGGACTCATAGGGTCCCAGCAGTGGAATTTCTGGCTCAAAAGGCAATTCCAATTATTGCATCTTAAGAAAATCCATACAATTTTCCACTAAGGATGCACCAGTTTGCATTCCCACCAACCGTGTACTAGGGTTCCCTTTTTACCAAAATCTCACCAGCACTTATTGTTCACTGATTTGTTTATGAAGGCCATTCTGACTGGTGTGAAGTAGTACCTCATTGTGGTTTTAATTTGCTTTTGATCTGAGATAGGTCTCTTGTAGGGAGCTTATGTGTGGGTCATGTTTTCTTATCCATTCAGCTACCCTAAGTGTTTTGATTGGAGCATTTAATTCAGTTATATTTAACTATATCATCAATAGGGACTTATTCATTGCATTTTACTCTCTTTGTATATTTGTTCCTTTCTCTCTTACTGTTTTTCTTCCTCTTCTTAAAGCAGTTTTTTTAGCATATCTTGCAGTGCTGTTTTGGTGGAGATATATTCTTTAGCCTCTTTTGTCCCAGAAGCTCCTTATTTCACCTTCCATTTTGATTGAGAGCCTTGTTGGATAGAGTAGTCTTGGTTGAAGGCCTTTGTTTTTTGTTTCTTGGAATATTTCTTGCCTTTCCCTTCTGGCTTGGAGCATTTCCATTGAGAAGTCAGCTGCTAGCCTTATCGGGACTCCCTAGTATAGTACTTCCTGCTTCTCCCTTGGTGCCTTTATGATTCTCCCTTTGTCTTTCAATTTTGCAATTTTAATTATGCTGTGTCTTGCAGTGGGCCTCTTTGGGTTCCCCTTGAATGGGACCCTCTGTGTTTAGTGGACTTATGCAGCTTTTTCTCTCCTCAAATTAGGAGTTTTTCATCATTTCTTGTTCAAATAGGTTTTCTATTCTTTGACCCCCTTCTCCTTCTGGTATCCCTATTGTATGGATATTATTCCATTTCATGTTGTCTTGTATTTCTCTTAGTTCCTCTTCATTTGTTTTCAATCTTTTTTCTTTTTCTAGATCTTTTTGGGAAGTTTGTTATACTTTGTCCTCCTGTTCACTGATTTGATCCCCTGCTTCATTAAGCCTGTTTTTGATTATTACTACTGTGTTCTTTAATTCAGAAATTGTATTGTTCATTTCTTCTTGGCTCTTGTTGATTGTTTATAAGTCCTTTTTTATGCTAATAAAGTTTTCAGTAAGTTCCTCGTAATATCCTATAGATTTTTTTTAATTTTCCCTGAGTTCATTGAGCTTCCTTATAACCATTGTTTTGAACTCAATATCTGATAGTTGACTTGCCTCTATTTTATTTAGCATTCTTTCTGAGGATTCCTCATTTCTTTTTGTTTGGGGGTTGTTTTTTGTCTTCCAATTGTTTGTGAGACTCTTCTTGTTTGCTTCTGTTTCTTAAATTAATCTGTTTTGACTTTCTGACTTTGTTGTATGAAATTCTATGGTGGGAGGTCTATGAGATTCAGTGGTACAGTCTCCTTATTCACCTGAGCTTGATGATATTGGGATGCACTTTATGCCTTTTATGCTGGTTCTCTGGATGTAATTGGGTTTTGATTGTTGTTGGGTCATTCTTCCGTGGGTCCTTCCCTGCCACTGGTTGACTCAGGGTTACTCCACCCACCACACCTTGTGTGCTGTTGTGCAAGCACTGTCTGAAAAAACAAACAAACAAAAAAAAAAACAAAGAGCCCAAGAAACAAACCCACACCTGCAAATATAATCCCCTCCCACAATCCCATTATCAACAGCAAATGAACCAGTATTAATGAGGGTGTAATGAAATTAAGACTGTGATAAAAAAGGGGAGTGGATATGAAATAACCTACTAAAAGAGAAATGCCTTTGAGAGATTAGAAGGTGGAGCACTAATAAGAGTTGGGATTTGGAGCAGTGGAGAGAAGGTAAATTTTGCTTCATGCATAAAGGGAATGATGAATGTGAAATGGAGTGTGAGAAGGGAAGCATATAATATTAGGTTTAAACAGAAATTAAAATAGTATAAAATAAAATGAAGTGACAGGGAGAAAGAGAAGGAAGGAAAATATAAAATAATAAAAATATAGGAACCAAACTGGAGACAAAGATCCAATGGAGTACTATCAACAACAAATTAGCTAAAATTAATACAGGCAGTACATGAATAAGAGGGAAAAAAAGAAACAAAGAAAAATCTAAGATGTTTAGAGGAATGAGAAGTGATTTTGTAATGATGGATAGAGGGGGAATACTAAGAGTGAGGAACAAAAAACAGAAGAAGTGAGGGAAAAATTATAATTTGGGATGTAAAAGAAAAGAGAAAAAGGACAATAAAGAAAATAAAAGGGCAGGATGAAAGAGAAATAGAAGTTAAAAAATAAAAAAATAAAAAACAGGCTAAGACAACAGAATTAAAATTTGAGTTGAAAAAAAAAAGGTGTAGGAGAGGGGTCCATTAAAATTTGTTACTTGAAATATAGAATTAGTGAAGCTCTAGAGATAACCTTGAAAAAAACAATGCAACAATAACTACCCTACCTACAACTAACTTGTAAAGTTTGTTAAAGGGGTAGTAAAGTTTTTTTAAAGACTTAGAGAGAATGTGGGTATTTTAAGAGCTGGGCAAAAGGTTGTGAAATAACCCTTGACAAGAGAATTCATTCTGAGCATCTAGATGGGAGGGAAATAGTAAGTGTGTGAAATGGAAACAAGTTGTAGCTAGACAGAAAACAACATTTGAAATGAAAATGATGCAAGGAAAGAGGAAGGTAAAATGGACTAAGAAAAGGGAGGACATAATATGGGAATTGAAATACACTATACTATGAAATCTAGTGACTTATTTTGTACAAACTTACTGGGCAAGAAATGAGTGTTATAAAGCTATGCAGGAAAGAAAACATTGCAAATCATGAAGAAGACCACAGTGGCTTTCCTCTCTGTAGCCTCTTGAATTTACCACTGTTTCTTTCTTTCTGCATCTGCCTCTGGTGATGTCACATTTTGACCCTTTCTGATCTTAGGCAGCCTGTTTGATACTTCCAGTGATCTGCTATCACTGGCTGTCCCTTCAAATTGTTAATCTGGTCACTCTGCAATCAGCAGTCAGGTTTAAGCACCATAAAACAGGGCTAAATCCCTCCTGTGCTGGGGATTATTGTTTCCCTTCAGGGTATTCCTGCTGGGAGGGGAGTGATCTGTCTGAACACAAATGCCATTGCCCAGATGACTCAGCACCAAGATCCTGGTAGTGGCTACTCTCTTAGTTCTCTCCCCAAGGCTTCTGTCCTCAGTCGCTTGTCAGGCATCTCCAACCCCCTCTTCCCACACCTTTGCTGGAGACCCTGGCAAGTGGCTCTGAATGACAATTTTTGTGTTGCCGCTTTAAATGGCTTTTGTGTCTCCAACCATCTGTCTCTAGCAGAGGACAACTGTGCCACTTTTCTCCACTGGTTGTTATCTGTGTACTTTTGGGGCTTCATTGTTTTAGGCTGGGAATCCTAGTTTATGGCTTAGACCCCAGTCTTTGGGGAATCCAACTGACTGCTTAATTATCCTGCTGCTGCTGCTGCCTATGGGTGGCCAGCCAGCACTCTTGAATCTCTACTGCTCTCTTTACCAAACAGGTTGTGCCGATGCTGGTTCAGTATGTCCAAAGTTATATGGTTCTCTCTGGCTATTGCTCAGTTGTTTGTTTTTGGTGGTTTCTCCACAATTGAGTTATAATTCCAGATTAGTCCTGGGAGGAGGTCAGTGTGACTTCCATTCACTCCTCAACTATCTTCCTTCTCCCCTCTGTCCACAGTGGTTCTCTTAACAGTGGCTTATAAAGTAATGGTCCCCTTAACTACAATTTGAAAACTTATAATCCTGGAAATTTTAAACAGAAAATGAAAAAGAAAACAAATGAGTGAACATATTCATAATGAATGAATACCTTTCTCTTAGCTAAGAGAAACAATGATAAACATCCATCATGTATTTAGAAAGTACATGAAATTTGTGATCTTGCATCAAACTTAAAATTACTTGAACAGAAACTGACTAAACCTTTGTTTACATAATATAAAAATAAACTTTAGCAATTTTTAGATGTGTAGTTTTGGGGTAAGACTGAAATTCATTAAATACAAGAATTTTGCTTTATACTTTTACCATTTCATGTGAAAAACAGAAATTGTGGTGTAATTGATATATTAGTAATTTGCATGAAAATATAACATTATAAAGTTTTCCTCTTTTTCTATAATAATTACTTAGTAAGCCCTTATTGGATATTGTTTATGGGTAATCAAATTCCTTTAAATTGTGATATTTTTAATTTACATCTCTCTAATGGCTAGTGATGCTGAGCATCTTTACATATGTCTCTGGGCCCTCTATATGACCTTCTTGGAAAGGTCATATGTTCAAGTCTTTTGCCCATTTTTTAATTGGGTTTTTTGTCTTCCTGGAGTAAAGTCATTTGAGTTCTTTATATATTTTGGTGATCAAACCCTTGTCTGAGTTATCATTGACAAATATATTTTCCCAAATAGTTGGTTCTCCTTTCATTTTAATGCTGTTTTCTTTAGCCATACAGAAGATTTTTAATTTATGAGGTCCCATTTGTTTATTCTTTCCTTTATGTCCCTTGCTTTAGGTGATATATCCGAAAATATGTTATTGCATGGAATGTCTGAGATTTTCCTACCAATGTTTTCCTCTAGTAATTTTATGGTGTCATGACTTATATTTAAGTCTTTTATCCATCTTGCATTTATTTTTGTGTATAGTGTTAGTTGGTGATCGAGTTTCATTTTTTTTTTTTTTTGGCTTAAGATACCACCTCACACTGGTCAGAATAGCCAACATAAACAAATCAACAAACAAGTGTTGGAGGGGATGTGGAGAAAAGGGAGCCCTAGTTTAGTGTTGTTCAGAGTATAGACTGGTTCAGCCACTGTGGAAAACAGTATGGAATTTTCTCAGAAAACTAAAAATGCAACTGCCATTTGACCCAGCAATTCCACTGCTGGGATTATATCCTAAAGATCCGGAAACACCAATCCAAAAGAACCTATGCACCTCTATGTTCATAGCAGCCCAATTATAATATCTAAGTGCTAGAAGCAACCTAAGTGCCCATCAGCAAATAAGTGGATCAAAGAACTGTGGTACATTTATACAGGGGAATACTATGCAGCAGAGAGAAAGAAGGAGCTCCTTCCCTCTGTGACAGCATGGATGGAACTGCAGAGCATTATGCTAAGTGGAATAAGCTAGGTGATGAGGGACAAATACCATATGGTTGCACCTTTAACTGGAACATAATCAACAAAAGAATAAAACAAACAAAATATAACCTGAGGATTTGAAATTAAGAACAATCTAACAATAACCAGAGGGGAGAATTTTCAGGAACTACTATAAAGGACACACGGACAAAACCAAGGGGGAGGGAGGAAACAAGGGAGAGAGGTGGGTTTGGCTGGCATGGAGGGGTGGGGAGAAAATGTACTCAACTGCAATTGAACCACAATCAAGTAATGAAAAATAATTCAAATTTTGTTCAAACCCAAAGTAGTCAAAGTTAGATGAAAGTTATTTATTATTTTTTTCTTTATGGAAAACAAAGTTTTTGTATGACTCTTTGTCAATACAGAGCTTTGCTTCTACTTTCCAAAATTCATAATCTTAATGCTTTCACTGAACTTCTTAAATTAATTGAGCACTTTTCAATTAAAAAGCAGAAAAGAATTCAAAATAAATAAACAAACTGGTAGTTTGTAATTTAAAACAACAAGTACAACCATACACTTTGTCTTGCTTTGAATTGAATTTGATTCAAATATTACCTAACATTTTCAGTGGGATCTGGTTATTGGCACACATATTTCTTTATTTTTGAAGGAATTAGTAGATAATAAGAATTGGTGAAGGAGATGCAAAGTTTTAAATCTAAAATAAATTCAGTGACACAGCATTTATTGTGAGTAATTTGTTGAAAGTGTGGATTACACAAGCATGGAAACATTGAACAGTCTGAAAATGACCAAAGGGGATTAGGAAGAGAGATAATTATGGAAGAAGGGGAAGAGACTAGACAAAGAACATGTATGAATGACCCATAGACATGGACAACAGTGTGGAAATTGACTGTGGGAGTAGGGGGAGGGATAAGATGAGCAGAGGGCAAATGGAAAAATTGAGACAACTGTAATAGAATAACAATTTAAAAACAGACATTTTCTTGTGTAAATGAGATTTATATTTTTTAATAGTTTATAATTTTGACCACATGCATATTTTGCCATGTCTAATAAGGATGAGTGTTTTCGGCTCAAACGTTCAGGAAAAAATCTTTCATTTTAATTTTTAAATTTAATTATTTATTTATTTATATTTAGATACTTATTTTTTGTATTTTAAATGAATTTTATCATTTATTTTTAGTATATGGATATTATTATTGCTTTCAAGTTACACTTTTAATGCACAAGCATAAAGAAAAGAATTAAAAACATTTATATAGATATGGAATTAGTACTACCCATGTAAAATGCACATCCTTATTTTTTCTCTCAGAAATTTGGGCAAAAAACTTCCCATTACACAATAATTACATATGAAATTATTCATATTACTTATATAATAATTAAAATAATGCATGTTTTTAGACAGTAACAAAAATCAAATAACATTATTCATTATTTTTATTCCTGGGTTAAAGATCAAAATTAAGTGATTTTTAAAGACAGAATAAAGTGAATAGCCATCTTGATTCTGAAAGCTTTCAGAGAAAATTTCAAGCTGCTTTGATATATAATTCATGTCTGGCCTCCCCAAATATAGCTCACATTTGGGTTCCCAAAATTTAATTGAATGTTTTGCCCTTCATTTTTGCTCTATGTCTATGTCAAATAGAACTTGAAATACAGAAACCTTTACAATAGTTTCTATTAAAATATTTTTGGCTGAGATTAAATAAGAAACTTGGAACTTCAATGTATAACTTGGAAATTTGAATTTTTTCATAGAGGTTTTTGATCAAAAGAGCTTTGAATAAATTCTAATTCATTTTGGCATTCTTTTCAAACTTCATTCCTGCAAAGAAGTGTGTCCTTATTTCTTTTATCCATCCTTATGTAGCTATCCTTGACTTTTATTGAGTGGTAAAAGGGAAAGCTAGAAATTTTAGAGACACTCAATGTTCTTTATTATAAACTTATCAAACAATAAATAACTTGAGCATCTCGTGGGAGCTAACATGGGATTTTTTATTACTATGGTTGTATTAGGCAATGTTTTCTCCTTTGCCATGAAACAGAAAGACCAGATAGTTCCACATTTACTTTTAAATGAATGTCAAGTTATAATAAATCTCATGCTATTTCACTGAATTTGATACTCATTATTACTCAGGAGCAGACATTTTCACTGCTGCAGCCATCATCAGTCAATCTAATTAAAACCTTGTAATTCCTTATATAATATTGCAAGCCCTTTAGACTTTAAGATGATCCAACTCTCAGTAGTAATAAGATTGTAGAAATTACTCAATACTCAAACACATTTAAGTGAAGCAGACACCTCATTTTCCATCATTTCGATGAAGATCCACATAGGTATGAGATACAACTAGAACAATTACACCTTGAAAAAAAAATGATTCTGCTGAAATTCATGACAAAATTCTGATTTATCTCATGTGTTATTCAGCTGCATGTATTCATATTTGGATGACCTCATTAATTACAGTGACAGAATATTGGATAAGGGTTGTTTTATATTAACTTTCATGGCTTTGGGAAAGCTCAAGTGTCATTTTTGATTCTTTAACACTGAGTGTTAGAATAAAATGAGGATTAAAAGCTGAGTGCTAGTAAAATTGTCACCATTTTATATCTAAATCCATTCAATCTGAAGAAGAAAATGTTAGGACCTATAATATTTTGTATAGTAATCTACTTGAAATGATGAAATCACTGAATTTGAGCATTTCTCCTTATGTGGCAAGAAGCAGCACAAGTCTATTTAAGCTTTTCAGTAGAAGTGACCCTCCATTCCTGTTGTGGAAAAAATTAATTTTCTCAGTAGATATAAAGGATTATTTCCACTTGCAGATATGCAGCAGGCTGACATGTTTAACTAGATTAAAACTGTTATGTTCTAAAGCTACATGAACTGTGACTATATAATTATAATAATGATAGCCTTATCTATTGTTTCTATAAAATGTCTGCATATATGAAAGCAAATACATGGTTTCAACAATTAGGTGACAGATGAAAAACACTTGTTTTAGTTTTTATTTTTATTAAAATATATTTATCTGTTTTCCATAATTTTGAATTAAAAAATCTTTCACAGTCATTTTCTTTCCATGTTCAAGTTAAAATTACTTGAAACTGATTAAGTTAGCCTCATTAGGTGCACAATATAATATAGTTATTTTATTAATTCATTGTTAATGGACCTGGTATTTGTTCATTTTATTAAACAAATGTGTACCTATAATATCCAAGCCTTAATAAATACTTATTGACATGTAAAATTTGAGGAAAGACACACATATGTTCACTCACACAATTGTATGTATGTATTCAGTCGCCCTTTCTGTTTTTCCAAATGTAGTTTATGTTCCATAATTAATATTACATTTTTTCACCAAATATTCTTCAAAAGCATTAGTTTCCAAGACTTAACATTATCCTCTGTTTCTCCCTAGAACTCTCCCATTGTGGTATCTGACTCTCTTCAGATAACAAGTTTCTAAAATATTGACCAAAATGTAATCATTCACCAAAAGACATAGGTCAGGTTAAAAGGCACCATGTACCCTCTCTTCAGACTCATAATTCCTTTTCTCCCTTTATAAAACCTCATGTAAAACCCTATCATTTAGGAAACTAATATGAGAAAATGAAACATTATGGTGAAGATTAATCCCCAAATTTTTGATCCTGGGTAAACTGTAAAAATTTTGCTGTTCATACTGTTGGAAGAACAGTTAGGAATAGGTGATATTAATCCATGTGCCAAGGATGAGGGACTGCACTGCAGCAATAGAAATATCAGTGTTTCTTTGGACAAATTCCCAGAAGTGGAATCTTGGGTCATAAGGCAGTTCCATTTTTAATCTTTTTAAGTTCCATACTGCTTTCCACAGTGGCTGTACCAATCTACATTCTTAGCAACAGTGCAGAAAAGTTCCCCTTTCTCCACATCCTCACCAGAACCTATTGTTCTAAGAAACTCAAAACACCAATTCAAAAGAACCTAAGCATCTCCATGTTTACTGCAGTGTTGTTTATAGTCACCAATATCTGGAAGCACCCCATGTGTCTTAAAACAACTGTGGGGCGTTTACAGAAAAAAATACTACTCAGCTATAAAAAAGAAGAATTTACCCTTTGCAACAGCATGGATGGACCTGAAGAACATTGTGGTGAGTGAACTAAGCCAGTCAGAGAAAGACAAATACCATACAGTTTCACTCATATGTGGAATCTAATGAACAAAGTGAATTAACAAGCAAGAGAGAGACAGACTCAGTTAGAGAGCAGGATAACAGCTATGTTGGGGATGTGAGGGGTTGGAGAGATGGACCAAAAAAGAGAAAGTACTTATGGACATGGACAATAGAGTGATGATCTCGAGGGAAGGGGTCTATAAGTGGGGTAAATGGTAATAGGAAAAATTCAATAAAAAAGAAATAATAGTGGAATTCTGCTAACTATTAAAAAGCATAAATATGAAACAAAAACTGCCACTGACTCTATTTTTTAAAGCCTTCCTGCCCTCCTTTTTTCCAGCAATGTTGAGTCAGACTTAGTTCTGCCTCTCTCCCCTACTGCAGTAGTCTTGAATAAAGACTTGCCTGTTTGCCTTTGTCCAGTGCAATTCCAGTTCTGACTGGCCATTGTACAGATCCTTCCCCTCAAGGAGAGTTACATGAAGTTGGGCTTGTTTTCAGGAGTTTGTGTATGTGAACTTTGGATTTGTGCATTTTCCTGGATGATGTGGTTAGAGAAGGTTACTGGGGACAGAAACCACAGCTTCTAAGGAATAGTTTTGTGAGGTAAAGCATAGAGAATCACCAAAACACAATTTGTCATCTGGTCTCCAAATTCCCTAGACATTTTTGTGGCCAATGTTCTTTGAAGTCTGGGGCCTGTTACAGCAGCAGTTGCAAAGTATAGAATACATGATATAACTTGAAATAACAATAATTCCCATTCTATACTTATATCCTAGTTTTGTTTGTTTGTTTATTCGTTTGCATGCACAACTCGGTCTATCTTACATATGGCAAGAGGCATGAACTCTCTTGACTACTGTTTTGTCTCTATTACACCAACTTTCTTGGGCAATGCTAATGCTTATCAGTACTAGCCTATGGAACTAAGTATCTTCTATCAACATGATGGCATATGGGGTTTTAGAGATAAAGATAAGCTTTCCTGTGTTAGGTCATATATTTGTAATTTGTTAAATAGCAAATTACTACAAATGGAGAAGCTTAAAACAATGCATGTTTATCTCATAGTTACTGTAATTAGGAGCCCAGAAACCAGTTAGCTGGGTCTACATCTTTTGGGTCTGTATACAGATAAAATGAAGGTTGAGTAGGGCTGAATCTCTTCTGAAAACTAGAGCCAGGAAGGATGGTTGTGAACAAGATTATAGTTCTCCAAGGGCCATTAGAATGAGGTCCTAGTACACTCGTTTCTAGTAAGTGATTGGCTGGAGGACACCTGCAGTTCCTTGCCACGTGAGCCTCTCAACATTGTGACTTGCTTCATCAATGACAACAAGCAAGAGAGTTCCTTCAGGTTTAAAAGTCTCAAAGTAATGACAATATTTCTTAAAATATTTTAAATATGGGATACTTTAATTGCTTTTTTATGACTAATTATCATATTTTAGGATTGTTGTAGGGAAGAAATGAATATAAAATACTGGTTGAATGTTCTGCTGCTATTATTGCTATTAGCCACTGTCTTTGGTGAGAAGATATATTAAAACAGGGGTAGGGGGATGCTGTGTGGGAGCAAACTCATTTTTAAAAGGCTAAAATTTATCATCTTCACAGCATCTATCTGTATGTTTTGAAGTGTACTTGGGATTTTGTTTCAATTCAGGATCTCAGATCAGGAGACAGCTGCCTTTGAAAAGATAGCTTGCGGCTCATAGTTCCCAAAAGGGTGTGGGGCACAGTACACCATGCACTGCATGGCGAAGCACCAGGGATTGTCAGGAGGTGAAGGGAATAAAGGAAAGCTTGGGAATTGGGATTATTTGTTTTGTGGAATGCATAATGGGTGAGCAAGCAGATTTCAATAATTCCAGTCTACTCTGCTCTAGAGGCTATCCCTCATTGTTTTGTGCCTGGCCCTGGGGTGACTCAGGGCAGGGGATAATGCTTTTCACTGCAGGAACCTGATGAAGGAGGCAGGTAAGAATTTGGACTCAGGACTAGTTGGTTTTCATATTAAAGACTTACTCACAGGCCAACTTTTTTCTATCTCTACAAATTTGAATTCTAACTCTAAGTAGATAAGTCCCTCCGTGGGTGCTGAGGGCCTCAAGATGCCAAGACATCTTAAAATATACAAAAATAAACCACATAATACTACTCCTTATTATTCACATGCTGTCTGCAAAACTTTGGTGGTCTAATTTTAGTTCAGTAATGTAAAGGATTTACATTCATTTGAATAGACTAGCAAAGTTGTTTAAATAATGAAAGTCCAACTGCCTGAGGTTGAAATCTAGTTTCAGCACTTACCTTCCCCTATACAATCATCTAGAAAAGTCTGTGTCCCTGCTTGCATAATAGTAGTTTTTACCTGATATGTATATTGTATATATACACAAAGATATAATATATATGTGTTGATATTAAATACAATAATGTGAATTAATTAGCCCATGTCTGGTTCACAGTGCATGTTCAGTTTACATTATTATCATCGTCATTAATGATATTATACTTTTCTAGCCCTAGAACTGCTGTTCAAACCTTTCTACATCTGTACCTTCCTATCATGACACAGAAATTGGATGGAATGAATAGAGGTGGACACCTTGTCCAGGACCTCTCCATCTACTCACCTTGCCCACCCATCTTTTTCCCTGCAGAGACTGGAACATTGCTATGCATTGCATGTCTCCATCCTTAATCAGATCTGAATACCTCCTTCCATGCTGTATGAATCCCAGAGGGAGGGAGGAAGGAAATAACAGGGGATTTAAAGGAAAGTGTTATCAAAGAACATGTATAAAGGACCCGTGGACAAAGCCAAAGGTGGGTAGGATTGAGGTTGGGAAGTGGAGGTAGGTGGGCCAGGAGGAAGTGTTGGTGCAAAAATGGAGACAACTGTATTTGAACATTAATAAAAAAATGATTAAAAAAAGAGTTGGGGACAAAACCAAAGTTAGACTGTTCACTGTTCCAAATAACAAACAGATGGACAGTAAAAAGCTAAAAATATAATTGTGAATTAATGGCATCTAGTCAGTCTCTTATATGTTTTACTCTTTTTTCTAAGATAGAGTTGGTAATAGTATCTACCTTATAAGAATTAGAGATAAAGAAATAAAGACTATATAAATATTAACTTTTTTTGTAAAATCTTGCATATGCACACCATGTGTAACAGATAGTTTCTTAACTTATTATATTCCTTTTCATAAATGCTCCTGGCTATTCTTCTGTTGCTTCAAGATTTGTCCTTTTTTTAACTCCTGAAAAGTGTGTATAAGTGGCTCAGAGACAAGGCTGACATTTTTCATATTATTTTACCTTGCCATGAACTTCAGTTATATAGTTTATCTGTTGACCTTTTCAATGTAATCATTTCAGATATTGTAATGATGTTTGTTGTAATTGATGCAGAACTCACTACCAATGTTCAATGGATGATCAAATATGGAATTTAAAAGATTTTAAACTTTACCTTTTTAAAAATACATCTAATATTTTTAGTAAGTACCATAACTTGTCCCATGATAAGTGATATCTATTGAGAGTTTACAGATTTAGTTAAATGTCATCTTCTATAGACTTAAATTTGGTAGTTTAATTTTTTTTCCCCACTAGGATAGGTAAATGTTTAACTTGTAAACATTTTGGGTATCTTCTCTGCTTCTTCAATATGCACTTTCAATATATTTAAAGATTCATGATTCTCTATATAAAATTTCTTCCCAAAGTAGCTTTTGAAGATACAAAGAATCAAAGGACTAGGAATGTTAATGATAAAACATCAAAAACATTAGAAAGACTGGAGAGGATTAGAATAATGGCAAGTAAAGTTGGACAGGTATACTTAGATTCTCTTTTGTTATGTGGGGTTTTCTTTGCCTTCTTTTTACTTTTTAATTTTTAAATTACAGTTTGCATTTCATATTATTTTGTATTAGTTGTACAGTATAGTGGTTAGATAATCGTAATTTACAAAGTGCTTCCCTTGATATTTCTGGCCTCTGCCTGGAAAGGATATGAAGGTGTGATGGAACAAACATAAGCATAGGAGAAAGAAACGTGTTTTATTTTTGCTTCCATTATTAAGCTAGCCATGTAACAATTTAAACATTTGTTTCACAGCAGCTCATCTAAAAATCACATTGTTTGTTAAATGTGATTTCAGCGTTGCTCTTTAAATTTGAGGGGTTAGTGGATATGATTTGTGGAAGATCAGAGTAAATAATTTATCCCATTCTGGAAATAGAGGTCACATTTTAGTTTTCTACAGATAATGTCCCATTTTGTAACTCTGTTAATAAAATGAATTGCAACTTATCAAAGAACTTTAATTCTCATATTGTAAAGCTCTTCACCATGGAAGCATTAGCTCATTACCATTGTGCCAAACACTAAATACCCCAACACCAAATTAATTATTCACAACACTATCTCACTCATTTCTCAAAAAATATGAAAACATTTTTTATCTTTCATTTCCACTCAGGAAACTGGCTTAGGGAAATAAAATTGCTTATCCAGATCACACAGCTATGAAATGGTGATGCTGAAATATAAACCAAGATGTACAGTATTTCCAAACCTGTGATCTTCCCCAAATCCAACTCATCCAATTTATTGGCCTGGTTGAAACCAGGGATCCTAATGATTAAGGAACTATGTAGTGCTATATTACAAGTGCATAAATTTCTAATTTAGGATTACTCTACTTAATCAATCATTACCTCTAATTAGAACAAAAAAAAAAGAAAGAAACAAAAAGGTAGGCAAAGCCAGGCCAATTAGTCTAGCGAAACTTATAGCTCTATTTCTAGTGGGTGATCCTTTCTGATAAAATAACACAGATTTTTATCTCCTTCTGAGATGAAGTTGATAACTGAATTTGATAGTCATCTTTACATCTCTTGTAGGAATTGGCATACTAAATATCATTGCACAGAGGTACTGTATTGTTTTTCAACACTTATGTCCTAAGTGTATTATCTAAGTATATTATCTCAGTTATCTAATGACAACCATAAGTGCTAATTATTGCTGTTCTTCTAAAGATGACTGTACTTAATCTCAGAGATAAATACTAAATTATGAAAGTTTGCCCAGTTAGTGGAAAACTGAAGGACCTGAGATTCAAACTTTGTAATTTCTAATAAAAAGTCTATTTCTTTTCTATATATGAAATATTTTAAAAAGTCTCCTACATATAATTAGCTATATGAATAGACTGTAAAGAAAGAGGTATGAGTGCTAATATTTATAATGTGGCTACTACATGTGCTGAACTGTACTTTTGCTTGTATTTTCTCATTTAAGCTGAACAACTATCTTGTAAAATATTTATATTATCTGCATCCTGAGAACAGGAAACTGAGGTGCAGAAAAAAATGGCATAATTTTTGTAAGGTGACACACATCTGAAAAATCTGAAAAGCTGAAATGTGAAATTAAGTGTGATTGACCTAGAAGCTTGAAGTATTTTTGCTATTGCACCTGCAAAGCACTTAATAAATAATTTTAGTTATTAAGACTCTGATAAAATGACTGAATTTATTAATTCAGTTTTGAGACTATGTTTTTCTATTTTAGTAATTGTTAAAATAGATTTGTCTAGTAACTTATCGACTATGATTTTAAAATTATGTTGACAGAAATATTCAATCTATATGATAATATAGATTATGACAATTTTATCTCTGTGACACCTGTAGATATTTCCATTTATAATTTTATTTTTTGAGCCTTCTCTCGTGCCTTTTTAATCATCCTCTCATTGAAAATTTCAGAAATATTAATCTTCCAAAAAAGTATTTATGTCTTTATCCATTGTTTCTACTATATATTTATATTTTGTTTTAATTTCATTAAATTTAGATAAGAAATTCAAGCATTATGCCCTGGCTGGTGTGGCTCAGTGGACTAAGCACTGGCCTGTGAAACAAAGAGTTGCTGCTTCAATTCCCAGTCAGGGCACATGCCTAGGTTGCAGGCCCAGTCCCTGATGGGGAGCATGTGAGAAGCAACCACACATTGCTGTTTCTCTCCTTTTTCTCTGTCCCTTCTCCCCTCTCTAAAAATAAATAAGTAAAATCTTTAAAAATAAGTAAATATAAGTGTTATTATTTCATTTTAAGTATTTTATATTTCTATTATGTTCACTTGTGTAATTTGTGGGTTAATAGTATATTTACTAATTTGTAAAAGATAATTTTTCCTAGATTCAAGATGTTAGTTTCTAAATTAATAGATTTGTGGTATTTGAAGAAAACTGAAACACTGGTGTGAAAGAATACATGTACTTCTATGTTCATTGCAGCATTATTTATAATGGTCAAGATTTGTAAGCAGCTCAAGTGTCCATTAGTTGATGAATGGATAAAACAGCTACGGTCAGAATTTCCAGCCAAGATGGAGGCATAGGTAGAGGTACTGTCCCTTCTCACACAACAAAAACTAAGGACAACAAGAATTTAGAAACAAAAAAAACCCCAATGAGAATAGAGAGAAATAAACTGAATGAAAGTCTGACAACCATTTATCCAGACCAGTAAAGAGGGGCGGAGTCAGAGGCCTACAGAGAGGGGTTGAGGGGTCCCAGCAGGAAAAAGTGGTGTCTGGCAGACACAGACATGCAGGGGGCAGGCGGCAGTTGGTGGACCACAGAAGTGCAGGGGCAGCTGATGGAACCGGTGGCAGACACTGGGTGTGGGAGGTAATGAGCAGACCCAGTGAGGGGTGCAAGGCAGCTGGCTGTCTGCAGTCACACATCCATGCACAAATAAACTAGGCAAAAACTAGGAGCGACACAGACTGCGCAACCCAGGGGCCCAACACTGGGAAACACCTGTGGGGGTTGAGGCCGGGAGAATCTCTCAGCCTCACAGGAGAGCTCCTTAAGGAGACCAACAGAATCCTGGAAAGTACACAAGCCCACCCACCCATGAGCCAGCACCAGAAAGGCCCAATCTGCTTATGGGAAGCAGCAGAGGGGACTGAAGTCCTAGAGAGAGCATAGCAGGCACCATTGTTCCCTCTCGGACCCCGCCCGCACATACAATGTTACAACCCAGGGACTGAGGTGCCCTGCTCTGGTGAACACCAAAGGCTCCACCCCTCATATGCAACAGGCATGACCAGATGGGGTGGTGGCGGAGATGACTCAAACAGAATAAAAAGCCCCTTGGTCAGTACTTTTAAGCAAACGAGAGATTGCCAAATTATCAGATGCACAGTTAAAAGCACTGGTGATCAGGATACTCACAGAATTGGTTGATTTTGGTTGCAAATTAGTTGAACAAATGAAGTCTACAATAAGTGAAATGAAGAAAAATGCACATGGAACCAATAGTGATGGAAAGAAAACTGAGTTTCAAATCAATGGAATGGACCAGAAGGAAGACAGGAACACCCAAACAGAAAAGAATGAAGAAACAAGAATTCAAAAAAATGAGGAGAGGCTTAGGAACCTCCAGGACATCTGTAAACATTCCAAACTCTGAATTATAGGGGTACCAGAAGGGGAAGAGGAAAAACAAGTGGAAAAGTTATGTGAACAAATAATAAAGAAGAACTTCCCCAGTCTGTCAAGGGAAATAGACTTCCAGGAAGTCCAGAAAGCTCATAGAGTCCCAAAGAGGTTGGACCTGAGAAGGAACATGCCAAGGCACATCATAATTACATTACCCAAGGTAAAAATAAAGGAGAGAATTCTAGAAGCAGCAAGAGATAAGGGGACAGTTACATAAAAAGGCATTCCAATCAGACTGTCAGCTGATTTCTCAAAAGAGACCTTGCAGGCAAGAAGGGGCTAGAAAGAAGTATTCCAAGTCATGAAAGGCAAGGACCTACATCCAAGATTGCTCTATCCAGCTAAGCTTTCATTTAGAATGGAAGGGCAGATAAAGTGCTTCTCAGATAAGGCCAAGTTAAACAAGTTCATCATCACCAAGCCCTTATTTTATGAAATGTTAAAGGGACTTATCTAAGATAAAGAAGATATAAAATATGGACAGTAAAAAAAGATATCAAACTCATAGTTAGTAACAACCACACCTAAAACAAAAGCAAACTAAGCAAACAAATAGAACAGGAACAGAACCACAGAAATGGAGAACACATGGAGGGTTAGCAACAGGGGAGTGGGAGGAGGAGAGAGGGGGGAAAGATATAGAGAATAAGTAGCATAGACAATACGTAGAAAATAGTCAGGGGGAGGGCAAGAATAGTATGATAAATGTAGAAGCTAAAGAACTTATGACACATGGACATGAACTAAAGGGGGGGAATGTGGGTGGGAGGGGGTGGGCAGGGTGGAGGGGAGTGAAGGGGGAAAATGGGACAAATGTAATAGCATAATCAATAAAATATTTTTTAAAAAACCAGCTATGGTCACTTTACACAATGGAGTATTAATTGGCCATAAAAAGGGAAGCATTTCCCTTTACAACAGTATTGATGGACCTGGAGAGCATTATCCTAAGTTAAATAAGCCAGTCAGAGAAAGATGAGTAGCATGTGATTTCACTCATATGTGGAATCCAATGAACAAAATACACTAACGAAATAGAAATAGACTCACAGAAACTGAGAATAGACTGACAACTGTTAGAGGGGAGTTGTAGGACTGGGTGGAAAAAAAAGGTGAAGGGATTAAGCAATAAACAAACAAACAAATACACAGACAACAGCATGATGATTACCCAAAGGGAATTGGGTAAGGAGAAGGTAGAAGAGGATAGAAGATGGATAAATGGAGATGGAAGGGAACTTGACTTGGGGTGGTGAACATACAATACTGTGCACAGATGATATTTTGTAGGACTGAACACCTGAAATCTGTACAATTTTATTAACCATTGTAACCTCAACAAATTCAATAAAAAAGTAAAATATATAAACATGATAAAACATTGAGTTGTAGTTAGAAAATAGATGTATTTTATGGCTCATGTTTATGGTTGGTTTTCATAGATTTTATGTGGTTGAAGAATATCTGTCATATTATTGTTTATGGTAAATTGTTCAGACTGTTCATATATTACTATTATTACTTACTATTTTTTGTTTGAGCTATTATACTGTCATAGTGTTCTTGATTGAAAATTAATACTAAGCCAAACTAATACACACACTGCTATAATTATCAACTGTTTCATCTTGTCGTGATTTCACTACTAAAATGGTGTGTTCCATTTTATATTTAGCCACATTGGTTTCGTGCATATTAAATTACAAGCACCCAATGCATAGGAATTGCAATTATATGATTTGTTTAAGATAAACCATGAAGATAAATAGTTTATAATTTTTGCTTAATTCTCATTCTCTAATCTTTCCTTGGCTGACAATTTTGTTTTTTTATAATTAGGTATCTGCTGAAATGTCACCTCCTCAGATAATTTTCCTGACTATCCAGTCTAATAATTATTCATCTGAAACTATACCACATTGTTCTATTTTGTAGTATATACACATATTTTTCCTTAAGGATTTATTATAAGGGATACTCTTGTTTTTTAAATTTCTTTGTCTTTAGCCATCTCCTCCCACTACAGCATAAGTTCCACCAGAGCAGGACTTTGTCTGCATGTTCATCCTGGTGTTCTAGGAATGTAGAGCAATGAACATAAAAGTGTTTGATAACTTTTTGATGAATGAATAATGCTGAAAGATGTTTATGTAGCTTTTTGAATCCATATTTCAAGTACTACTTTAAAATTTGAAAAGGAGAATATGGTTATTTATTTAATGATCTAATTTTAATTATCTAATTTAATTATATTTAATTTAATTTAATTATCTAATATTTAATTAAGTTAAGGGAAATTCTACAATACTGATTATACATTTAATCTGACTTCTGCATACTGAGGTTGTGTCTAGGTTTGCCTGGGTTGCCACAAAGTCTGTCTATTCATTTGAGTAACATTCACAATAATGGTGTCAAGTTGTGTTTACTAGTCATACAGAAATTAGCAAAGTCACTCACTTAATAGACAGCTATTAAATGCTCACATCATGCAGTTTGGGTTTAACTCCAAAAATATTGTGGTAAACCAGGCAAGTCCTCATGGAGGAGAAAATATATAGTAAAATTTAAAACAAAAATATCATCTTTCAGAGAGCAAAGATGGCTTTATAAATGGGTATATAAAGCAGCTGTCATTACTGCTATTTTAGTTAGGGGGATTACAAAAACACTTGGGAAGAGATGACTTTTGAGAACAGATATACATAGAAATGTAACTATGCAAACTACAAGAGACCAGTATCTGTGTTGAAGGGAATAAAGGTTAACAGGCACTGTCATTCCTGGACTACAATGCATCACAGATAGTTGGAGTATCTTGATTTAAAAAGGAGAATATTAAGAAATGAGGTTGGAGAGATAAGTAGGCAACAGGTTGAGTCAGGTAGGGTAATTATAAAAATTTGAATTTCATGATAACTTCTACAACAGATTATTAAAATATTTTAACAAAGGAATTTAATTCTATATGCTTTTAAGAGTTTATTTTTAAGACCATGTTGCCTATTCTGGTGTGTGTAGAGTGGATTGTAATGTGATGCATGTAGAAGAGAGACACCAGTTAGGAAGATTTTCTTAATTGGCTAAATGAAAAATAGTGTTGTTCTAAAATTGTGAGGAAGAAGTATAGATGGAGTGAAGTGGCCAGGTTTGGGTTGTATTTCCTAAATAAATGTAACTGGAATTATTGGTGTATTGCAGCATCACAAATGTGAATGAAGAAAGAAAATAATCAGGAATAATTGTAGTTTTTACTGTGAGCAACTGGATAGGATACATGGTGGTGTCATTATAGAATTAAAGACTGATAAAGATTTACATTACATGGCTTATATTCAATAAAAATAAATTTGATGTGAACCTTATTTTATGTATTATATATTTTCTGTAAATGCTATCTTAATAACTATTGAAACTTTTATTTTGGGACCCAGAGACAGACCCTAAATAACCCTAGATATATTTATTTTTGAAGAAATTTGAAAACATATTGCAGTCCAAATTTCTATATCTTGCCTAGTATGTATAAATTAAATTTAGGTATTGAGTAGCTTTTCAAAAGTATACCAGGACTTTTTATATTGAAAATTAGTGATAAATATAAAATATTGGAGGATGGTCAACCTAAATGATTGGTAACATTTTGTAATTTTATGTGACATTTTATAGTGAAAAAAGAAACTAATCTATGAAGCATTGAACAAAGTCAATAATGAGCATTAATTAAAGGACTATGTGAAAAATAGGCTAGGTGGGTTTTTTAAAGTTTATCAGAGGAGAAAAATGCATAAGACTTTATTTTATGTAGTAATCTGTATGGAATATACCTAATAGGACTTATTCATAAGTGAAAACACTTGTTTATCATGGTGCGGATTCATGGCAGGTCTTAACACTTAAGGTTTGCATAACAGGTTTCTTCATTTTTTATTTTTTAAGAAGTATTTATGTTTAATATATATTATAATATATAAAATATATATTTACAAAACAAAATATGTGGATGGTATGAATTTAAAACACATACTTTTATTAAGGGACTCACTACAACCTCCTTTGGTGATAGCTAAATAGATTTGGTGATGGAACTATTAATTAGTTATTGATGTTGATAATGATAATGTTGGTGATGAAGGCAGCCACAGTAGCTAATGACTATAAAGTAATTATTTTTTTGTACAAGGCATAGTGTTTAAGTACTTTCCCATGTTTATTTTTTTAATTATTGTAATTTTTTATTGTTGTTCAAGTACAGTTGTCTCACTTTTTCCCCGCCATAGCCATCCCCACCTCCCACCCTTGATCCCACCCATGCCTTGGCTCTCCATGTATACTTTGTAGATGTTCCTGAAAACCCTTCCCTCTTTGTCCCCCCATTATCCCCTCCTACCTCCCCTCTTCTTACTGTCAGTTTGTTCCCAATTTCAATGTCTCTGGCTATGTTTTGCTTGCTTATTTGTTTTGTTAATAAGGTTCCACTTATAGGTGAGATTATATGGTATTTGTCTTTCACTCTCTGGCTTCTTTCACTTAGCATAATGCTCTGCTGTTCCAACCATGCTGTTACAAAGGGTAGGAGCACCTTCTTTCTGCTATGTAGTGTTCCATCATGTAAATGTATCATAGTTTTTTGACCCATTCATTTACTGATGGGCACTTAGGTTGCTTTTAGCACATGGCTGTTGTAAATTGTGCTGCTATGAACATTGGAGTGCATACGTTCTTTGGATTGCTGTTTCAGGGTTCATAGGATACAATCCCAGCACTGGAATTGCCAGGTAAAAAGGAAGTTCCATTTTTAGTTTTCTGATGAAATTCCATACTATTTTTCACAGTGTCTGCACCAGTCTGCATTCCCACCAACAATGCATTAGGGTTCCCTTTTCTTCACATCCTCTCCAATATTTGTGGTATGTTGATTTATTTATGATGGCCATTCTGACCCATGTGAAGTGGTATTTCATTGTGGTTTTAATTTGCATCTTTCTGATGGCTAGTGATGCTCAGCATCTTTTCATATGTCTCTGGACCCTTTATAAGTCCTCCTTGCAGAAGTTCAAATCCTTTGCCCATTTTTTTTTAATTGGGTTTTTTGTCTTCCTAGAGTGGAGTCATGTGAGTTATTTATATAGTTTGGAGATCAACCCCTTGTCTGAGGTATCATTTCAAAATATGTTTTCCCATACGGTTGGTTCTCTTATCATTTTAATGCTGTTTCTTAAGCCACACAGAAGCTTTTTACTTTGATGAAGTCCTATTTCTTTATCTTTCCTTTATGTTCCTTGCTCTGGAAGACATATCAGTGAAAATATTGCTGCATGGAATATCTGAGATGTTCCTGCCAAAGTTCTCTTTTATGATTTTTTTTGCTGTCATGAGTTAAACTTAATTCTTTTATCCACCTTGAATATACTTTTGTATATGGTGTGTGTTGGTGGTCAAGTTACATTTCTTTTCATGTAGCTGTCCAGATCTACCAACACCACTTTTTGAAGAGGCTATTTTTCTACATTTGATGGTTCTTCTCCCCTTGTTGAATATTAATTGACCATAGAGATTTGGGTTTATTTTGGGTTATCTACTCTGTTCCATTGATCTATGTGACTTATGACAGTACCAGACTGTTTTGATTACCAGGCATTGTTATATAGTTTTATATTAGCTATTGTGATCCCTCCTACTATGTTCTTTCTCAAAATTGCTGTGGCTATTGGGGTCATTTATGGTTCCATATAAATTTTTGAAATGTTTGTCTATATGTGTTAAATATGTCATTGGTATTTTTATAGGGGTTGCATTGAATCTATAGGTTGCTTTGGGTAGTATAGACATTTGGATTATTTTAATTCTTCCAATCTATGAACACAGTATATGTTTCCATTTGTTTGTGTCTTCCTTAAATTTTTTCTTCAATGTTGTGTACTTTTCCGAGTACAAATCTTTTACCTCCTTAGTTAGGTCTATTCGTAGATACTTTTTTTTCTTGTTTCTATAGCAAATGAGATTTTTTCCTTGATTTCTGTTTCTGATATTTTATTGTTGGTATACAAAAATGCCTTTGATTTCTGAATATTGACTTTTTATTCCACTGTTCTGCTAAATTCACTTATTGGGTTGAATGGTTTTTTGGTGGAGTCTGTAGGGTTTTCTATGTACACAATCATGTCATCTGCAAACAATTACAGTTTAGCTTCCTCCTCTCCAACTTGGATGTGTTGTACTTCTTTTTTTTGTCTTAACACCATGGGTAGGACTTCCAATACTATATTGAATGGAGGTGGTAAAAGTGGACATCCTTGTCTTATTCCTGATTTTAGTGGGGAAGCTTTTAGCTCTTGCCCATTGAATATGATGTTGGCTGCGGATTACAAATATACAGTCTTTATTATTTTGAGGTATGATCCCTCTACTCCCACTTTGCTGAGTGTTTTTATCATAAATGGGTGCTGTACCTTATCAAATGCTTTTTCTGCATCTATTCATATGATCATGTGTTTTTTGTCTCTCTTTTTGTTTATGTGATGTATTACATTTATTGATTTGAGAATATCATACCATCGTTGAATCCCTTGGATGGATCCCACTTGATCATGTTGTGTGATCTTTTTAATTCGTTGCTGGATGTGATTTGCCAATATTTTGTTGAGCATATTAGTGTCTATGTTCATCAGTGATATTGGCCTATAGTTTTCTTTCTTTGTTGTGTCCTTATCTGGTTATGGGAGCAGGATGATGTTGGCTTCATAAAAAAATCTGGGAGAACTTTCTTCTTCTGGGATTTTTGGAATAGTCTGTGAACAATAAAGGTTGGCTCTTCCTTAAATGCTTTGTAAAATTCTCCTGTGAAACCATTCAGTCCTGGGTTTTTCTGTGCCAAGAGATTTTGCTCACTGCTTTAATTCATCAGCTGTTATTGGTCTGTTCAGGTTTTTTTCATCTTCTTCATTCAGTTTTGAAAGATTGTATGTTTCTAGAAATTTGTCCATTTCACCCAGGTTTTCAAATTTCCTGACATGTACTTATTTGTGGTAATTTTTTACAATCCTTTGTGTTTCCTTGTAATTTTTATTCTTTCATTTCTGATTTTATTTATTGGATTCTCCTTTTTTTTTCTTTATGAATCAGCTTACAAACTTGTAAATTTCGTTTATCTTTTCACAGAACCAACTCCTGGGTATATTGATTCTTAGGATTGTACTTTTAGTCACTGCGTCATTAAATTCTGCTTTGATTGTGGTTATGTGCTCCTTCTACTAGTTCTGGGCTTTGTTTATTATTGTTCCTCCAGTTCTGATAGATGGGGGTTAGCTTGCTTATTTGAAATGTTTTTATCTTTTTTAAGTAGGCCTGTATCACTATCAAATTCCCTCTCGGGACTGCCTTTGCTGTGTCCCATAAGTTTTGGAGTATTGTGAAGTCATTTTCATTGTTTTTCCAGAAATATTTAGTTTTCTTTCTTGATTTCATTATTAACTCATTCATTATTTAATAGTATGCTATTGAGTCTCCATGACTTTGAGTGTTTTTGAGTTTGTTCCTTGTGGTTGGTTTCTAGTTTCAGTCCCTTGGGGTCAGAGAAAATGCTGATATGATTTTAATTTTCTTGAATTTGTTGAGGCATTTTCCTGTGTCCTATCATATGGTCTATCCTTGAAAATGTTCCATGTGTATTTTGCTTCTTTTGGGATAAAAGGTTTTATATATCAATTAAGTCCATTGAATCTAGGGTATATTGCAAAGCAGCAATATCCCTATTGCTATTTTGTTTGTAAGATCTTCCCTTTTTGACAGTGGGGTGTTAAAATCCCCTAGTATATATGCTTTGCTGTCTATATCTTTCATCAGTCCCTCCAAGATTTTCCTTATGTATTTGGCCATGACTATTTTGGATGAATATAGGTTTTAAAAATTATGTGTTCTTTATGGATTCTTCCCTTGGGTATTATGAAGTGTCCTTTTGTGTCTCTCTTATGGACTTTGTCTTGAAGTTTATTTTGTCTGATATAAATATTGCTTTCACTACTGTTTTTTTTTCTTTTCCATTTGCTCAGAATGTTTTTTTTTCATCCCTTCCTTTTCAGTCTATGTAGATTTTTGTTCTGTAGATTGGTCTCTTGCAGGCAGCATATGTGAAAGTTATGTTTTCTTATCCATTTGGCTACCCTATGTCTTTTGTTTGGAGCATTTATTCCGTTTACATTTAAGGTTATTGATAGGTGCTTTTTCATTGTCATTTCTCTACGTTTTACCTGTGTTCCTCTCTCTCTCACTCTTTTTTGTTCATCTTCTTAAAGGAATCCCTTTAGCAGTCTTGCAATGATGGTTTGGTGGAGATATATACTTTCAGCTTCCTTTTGCCCAAGAAACTCCTTTTTTTTGGTGTTCTATTGTAAATGAAAGCCTTGTTGGGTAGATTAGTCTTGCTTACAGGCCTTGGTTTTTCATTACTTGGAATATTTCTTGCCATTCCCTTCATACTTGTAGTATTTCTGTTATAAAGCCAACTCCTAGTCTTATTGGAGCTTCCTTGTATATTACTGTATGTTTCTCCATTGCTTCTTTTAAGATTCTCTCTTTGTTTGAATTTTACCATTTTAATTATGATGTGTCTTGGAGTAGGCGTCTTTGGGTTCCTCTTGATTGGGAGCCTTTGTGCTTACTGGACTTGTGTGACTTTTTCTGTTTTCAAAACAGGAAAGTTTTCTATCATTACTTGTTCTGACATGTTTTCTATCATTCGCTCCTCTTTTTCTCCTTCTGGTATCCCTATTATATAGGTACTATTGTTACATGTTGTCTTTCCATTTCCTTAACACATCTTTGTTCTTTTTGAGTCTTTTTTCCCTTTCTTGCTCTTTCTGAAAATTTTTCTTCTACCTTTTCCTCCAGCTCACTGGTTTGATCCTCTGCTTTATCTCGCCTGCTTTTGATTCCTTCCAATATGTTCTTTAATTCAGAGATTGTATTCTTCATTTCCTCTTGGCTAGTGTTGATAGTTTTTATGTCCTTTTCAGTCTGATATAGTTTTCAGTAAATTCCACATAGTTTCCCTGTAGTTTTTGGTAATTCACACTGAGCTCATTGAACTTCCTTAAAACCATTGTTTTGAGCTCAGTATCTGATAGTTGGCTTGCCTCCTTTTCATTTAGCATTCTTTCTGAGGATTACTCCTTTGATTTCCATTGGGAGTTCTTTCTTTGTCTTCCCATTATTTGTGAGACTTTTCTTGTTTGCTTTTGCTTCTTAAATTGATCTGTTTTAACTCTCTGAATTTGTGGTGTGAACTTCTATGATAGGAGATCAGTGAGATTCAGTGGTGCAATCTCCTTGATCTCCTGAAGTTGATTCTCTTGGAATGCCGTTTATGCTGGCTGTCTGGATGATATTGGGTTTCGGTTGTTTTTTGGTCATTCTTCACTGGGTCCTTTCCTCCAACGGGTTGACTGAGGGTCACTCAACCCACCACATATATTTTGCACTGTTGTGCAAGTACAGCCGGAACTTCCAAGCCCAGTAGACAAACCCACACCAACAAAATTAACTCTCCTCCACAATCCCATTATTGACAGAAAATGATCCAGCATTAATAAGGGTATAAAGAGATGAAGACTATTATAAGAAAGGAGAGAAATAAATTGTAGTATAAAATCTAGTGAGTTAATATGCCCAAACTTGATGGACAAGAAAGGAATGTTAAAAATCTATGCAGGAAAGAAAATGTCACAAATCATGGAAAAAACCACAGTGGATTTCATCTTGGTAGCCTCTAGTGTTTACCACTCTTTTTTTCCTTTCTGGATTCACCTCTGGTGATGTTAGATGTAGACCTCTTTTGACCTTAGGCAGCCAGCTCTGACACTACCAATGATCTACTGTCTGCGGCTGTTTCCTTCAGTTGTTAATCTAGTTACTCTTCACTCATCAGTCAGGTTTAAGCACTATAGGGCAGAGCAGAATCTCTCCTAGGTTAGGGCTATTGTTTCCTCTCAGGCTGCTGATTCTCCTAGTGAAGTAGTCTCTCTGAGCAGGATGGCTGCTGCCATATGGGGGATGACTCAGGACACGGATCCCAGCATCTGCTCTCTCAGTTCTCTCCCCAACTCTTCCATCCCCTGTTTCTTCTCAGTTGTCTCTAACCCACTCTGCCCCCACCTTTGCCATTGCCCAGGACAAGTGGCTACGAATGAAAATGTGTGTGTTGGCCCTTTTAATGGCTCTTTGTGTCTCCAGCCATCAGTTTCTGGCAGAAAACAGCCCCGTGACTTTTCACCACTGTTTGTTATTTGTGTACTCTTTGGACATCGGTGCTCTAAGCTGGGGATCCCAGCTTATGGTTTAGACCCTACACTTCTCAGGGGGATCCAACTGGCCTCTTAATTATCACTCCTGTGCTGCCCCTTGTGGGTGCCTAGCCATCCTCCTCAAGTATCCACCATACTCCTTACCAGTCAGGGTGTGCTGAAGCTGATTCTTCTGTCTGTCTAAGGTTACAAGGCATCTCTCACTATTGTTCATTTGTTTGTTCTGGGTGGTTTCACCACAGTTTAGTTGTAATTCCAGATTGATCCTGGGAGGAGGTTAGTGTGACTTCCATTCACTCCTCTGCCATCTTGCCATCCCTCCTACATGTGTCTTAATGTGCACCTGTTTCTTTTAAAGATCTAAATGCCTTTATGTCTGCAGAGATTCTTAGGATTCACCTGAATAATTTTCCCTATGCATGTGCAACCAATATTGCCTAACTTTCATTTCTTTTAAATTCTGATCATAATCATTTACTTTTTCTGGCAGAAGTTAATATTTTATTTCCCCATTGGTGTTAATAAGAGCAAACCTTTGGAAGAATCATACTTTGATTAAATATTCAGCACTTTGCAGTCCATCTTCATTTAAATTTCAATGTTGTTAATTTATAGTTCTTCCCTGAGGTATTTTTATTACCACTACAAACTAGTATTCAAGTCATTTTTTTCTTAAAGTATAAAGTCATATGTGGCTTGAATAAATGGTTTTTTAAAGATGTTAATCTTTATTTTATATATATATATATTTATTTAATTGTTCAAGTTTACTTCATAATTTTTATATCATTTCTATAGCTACTTGATCATGTTTTATATAATTTTATTTCAATAACAAGTGTAAGTACAAATCCTTCTGTATAAATCTAAATTCATATAATAATTCTATATAAAGCATTAATATCTATAAGTTGATATATGTCAATCATATCACAAATAAAAATAGATCACAAAATAAAATCTCAAAATGTTTAGAATAAAACTAACTTCCCTCTGGTGTAAGAGCAAAATAGTACTTGTAGACATTTCTTTTAAAATAACAATTCACATGAAGCTACATATCTTCTCTTATATGTCTTCTCCTGCATAGGATGTAAAGCTTGCTCTCTGATAAGGGGAACAGTGAAGACAACCCAACCAACCTGTATAAAGATGACTTATAACTTCCCAATTCCTACAATGCAATGAGGAACTGTAGATATAATTTGTAATAATAGAAATTATTCAATGATTGGGTATAATAATTGGCTATACTTCCTTTGTGAGGTTGGAAAAATGTAGCATATGGAGATGTATTTTCATTGAAGTAATTGCTGCTAGGGTTTTTGGAAGAAAGCTTTTATAAATAGTAGAACAAAGGAACAATTGTCTGAGCTTGTGTTGTGAACTGGTGTGTTAGAGATATGATCTACTTCGATGAAGCTTTCCCTCAATTATTATTCAAACATTGTGCTAAGACCAGCGTTAAGTGTTGGGGATACACTTGTAAACAAGATAAGAATGCATCTAGCCCTTGTGGATTTTGCATCATTGAGGAGAAGGAGGAGGAAACATAATCAATTAAAAATTACAGGGGTAATTCTTAGAGGTTACTAAATATAGAGGTTTCTAAATATAAATGAAAGAGGTTAATATTGGCTAAAAGTAGTTTGGATCAATGCTCTATTGTTAATTACCTCTGTATACTTTGAAGCAGTTTGCTATTGAAGTATTTGCTTTAATCAGGATAGGCAAGGTTATATATAGTAATCTCAGTAGCTTAAAAATAGAGAAATGTATGTGTCATTCATTTCATGAAGAGACAAATAAAGAACAGCATTCTTTGGCTCTTCAACAAATCTAAAAATGGTGTCTCTAAACCCCATACTGTTTCCATAAAGTAGTGTGCAACAAGGAAGTCATAATTGTGAAGTCACTGGTATAGGAGAAAAGAGCCGAGGAATAGTGCAAGTCTGTTTTTCAAGGCCATATTTGGAAGTAGATTACTTTTCAAATTTCTTTTTTTTATTTTAATTTCTCAAGTACAGTTTCCTGCCTTTTACCCTCATCCCAGCCCACCCCCCAACCCTCTCCACCTCCCTCCTGTTTCCACCCCACCCCCCTCATTGTTGTCCTTGTGTCCTTTATACTTGTACCTGCAAACGCTTCACCTTTTCCCCTGAAATTCCCTCCCATCAGGTCACTGTCAGCATGTTATCAATTTCATTGTCTTTGGTTATATTTTGCTTGTTTGTTTGTTCTGTTGCATAGGTTCCTGTTAAAGGTGGGGTCATATGGTATTTGTCTTTCACTGCCTGGCATATTTTGTTTACATAATGCTAACCAGTTCCATCCATGCTATTGGAAAGTATAGGAGCTTCTTCTTCCTTTCTGCTGCATACAATTCCATTGTGTAAATGTGCCACAGTTTTTTGATCCAACCGTTTACTGATAAGCACCTAGGTTGCTTTCAGCATTGGCTATTGTAAATTGGGTACACAGGTTCGTTTGGATTAGTGTTTCAGGGTTCTTAGGATATAATCCTAGCAGTGGAATTGCTGGGTCAAAAGGCAGATCCATTTTTAGTTTCCTGAGGAAATTCCATACTGTTTTCCACAGTGGTTGTACAAGTCTGCAATCCCATCGACAGTGCACTAAGGTTCCCTTTTCTGCACAATCTCTCCAACACCTGTTTGTTGCTTTGTTTATGATGGCCATTCTGACCCATGTGAAGTGGTATCTCATTGTGGTTTTAATTTTCATCTCTCTGATAGCTAGTGATACTGAACATCTTTTCATGTATCTCTGGACTCTCTGTATGTCCTACTTGGAGAAGTGTCTGTTGAAGTCCTTTGCCCATTTTTTAATTGTGTTGCTTGTCTTCCTAGAGTGGAGTCATGTGAGTTCTTTATATATTTTAGAGATTAAATGCTATATTTTGGAGATCAAACCCTTGTCTGTGGTACCACAGCAAAGATGTTTTCCCATATGATTAATTTTTTTTTCATTTTTAATACTGTTTTCTTTAGCTGTGCAGAAGCTTTTTATTTTGATGAGATTCCATTTTTTCTTTCCGTGATGTCCCTTGCTCTAGGGGACATATCAGGGAAAATATTGCTGCATGAAATATTTAAGATATTCCCAACTATGTAAACCTCTAGGACTTTAATGGTGTCACAATTTATATTTAAATCTTTTATCCACTTTGAGTTTATTTTTGTATGTGTGCTGTAAGTGGGTGCTTGAGTTTCATTTTTTTGCATGTAGGTGTCCAGATGTCTCAACACCATTTGTTGAAGAGGCTATTTTTAGTCCATTTTATATTGTTGCCCCCTTTGTCAAATATTAATTGACCATAGAGACTTGGGTTTATTTCTGGGCTCTCTGTTCTGTTCCATTGGTCCATGTGCCTGTTTTTATGCCAGTACCAGGCTGTTTTGATTACAGTGGCCTTGTGATACAGTTTAGTGTCAGGTATTGTGATCCCTCCTACTTTGCTCATTTTTCTCAAAATTGCAGCTGCTATTCGAGGTTATTTATGATTCCATATAAATTTTTGAAGTGTTTGTTCTATGTCTGTGAAATACACCATTGGTAATTTAATAGATAGTGCATTGAATGTATAAATTGCTTTGAGTTGTATGAACATTTTGCTGATGTTAATCTTCCAATCCATGAACACGGTATATGTTTTATTTGCTCATGTCTTCCTTGTTTTCTTTCTTTAGTGTTGTTTAGTTTTCTGAATAAAGGTCTTTTACCTCCTTGGTTAGGTTTATTCCTAGGTATTTTATTTTTCTTTTTGCTATATAAAATGGGATTTTTTTCTTGATTTCTGCTTCTGCTGTTTCATTGTTGGTATACTAAAATGCCTTTCATTTCTGGATATTTGTGTTGTATCCCACTGTTTTTGCAGAATTCATTGATTAGTTTGAGCAGTTTTTGGTAAAGTCTACTGGGTTTTCTATGTACACTATCATGTCATCTGCAAACAATGACAGTTTTGTTTCCTCCTTTCTGATTTGGATGACTTTATTCCTGTGAAACCATTTGGTCCAGGGCTTTTGTGTGTTGGGAGTTTTTTGATTACTGCTTCAATTTCTTTTGCTGTCATTGGTCTGTTCATGCTTTCTGCTTCTTTTTCATTGAGTTTTAGAAGATTATATTTTTCTAGAAATTTGTCCATTTCATCTAGGTTTTCAAATTTCTTGGCATACAGTTCTTCATAGTAATTTCTTACAATCCTTTGTATTTCTGTGGTATCAGCTGTAATCTCTCCTCTTTGATTTCTGATTGTGTTTAGTTGGGTCTTCTCTTTTTTTTTCTTGATGAGTCTGCTTAAAGGCTTGTCGATTTTGTTTTTCTTTTCAAAGAACCACCTCCTGGATTCATTGATTCTTAGAATTGTGCTTTTAGTCTCTATGTCTTTTAATTCTGCTCTGATATTGGTTATTTCCTTACTTCTACTTGCTCTAAGTTGTCTTTGTTGTTGTTCCTCAAGTTCTTATAAATACAAGGTTAGATTGTTTGTTTCAAATGTTTCTATCTTTTTTTTGGTAGGCCCATGTTGCTATGAAGCTCCCTCTCAGGACTGCCTTTGCTGGGCCCCATTAATTTTGGGTTGTTGTAAGTTCATTTTCATTGGTTTCCAGAAACTTTTTTATTTCTTCCCTAATTTCATTCCTGAGTTATTGTTTGTTTAATAGCATGCTATTCAATCTCCATGATTTTGACTGTTTTGGATTTTTTCTTTGAGGTTGGTTTCTAGTTTCAGTCCCTTGTGATCTGAGAAAATGCTTGATATGATTTCAATTTTGTTTTGAATTTGATGAGGCTTGTTTTGTGTTTTATCATGTAGTCTATCTTTGAAAAGGTTCCATGTGCATTTGAAAAGAATGTGTATTTAGCTTCTTTGGGATAGAGGGCTCTCTATATATCAGTTAAGTCCAATTGATCTAGGGCATTGTTAAATGCCACAATATCTTTATTGATATTTTGTTTGGATGATCAGTTCATTTTTGAGAATGGTGTGTTAAAATCACTCACTGTAATTGTGTTGTTGTCAATATTGTTCTTGAAGTCCTCCAAGTTTTTCTCTATATATTTGGGTGCTCCTATGTTGGGTGCATATATATTTTCAATCTTCATATGTTCTTGGTGCATTCTTCCGTTGAGTATTATGAAGTGACTTTCTGGGTCTCTCTTTATGGTCCTTTTCTGAGGTCTATTTTGTCTGATATGAGTATTGTTACCCCAGTTTTTTTCCCGTTTTTTTGCTTTGAAAATTTGTTTCCAGCCCATCACTTTCAGTCCGTGTAGGCCTTTTGTACTGAAGTAGGTCTCTTGTAGGCAGCACATTTGTGGGTCACACTTTCTTATCCATTCAGTTATTCTACGTCTTTTGATTAGAGCATTTAATCCATTTACCTTTAAGGTTATTATTGATAGGTACTCATTCATTGCCATTTCCATACCTGTGTTCCTCTCTCTCTCTCTTTTCCTTCCTTTCTTTAAAGCACTCCCTTTAGCCTCTTGCAGAGCTGGTTTTGTGGTGGTATATTCTTTTAGACTTCCTTTGTATAGGAAGCTCCTTATTTGGCCTTCTACCTTGATTAAGAGCCTTACTGGGTAAAGTAGCCTTGGTTGCAGTCCTCTGGTTCTCATTACTTGGAATATTTCTTGTCATTCTCTTCTGGCTTTAAGTATTTTCATTAAGAAGGCAGCTACTAACCTTATCAGAGCTCCCTTGTATGTTACTTCCTATTTTTCTCTTGCTGCCTTTAATATTCTCTCTTTATCTTGGAATTTTGACCTTTTAATTATGATGTTTCTTAATGTGGGCCTCTTTGGTTGCTCTTGATTAGGACTCTCTGTGTTTCTCTTATTTGTGTAACTTTTATCCTCATCAAATTAGGGAAGTTTTCCATCATTTCTTATTCAATCAGGTTTTCTATGCCTTGCTCTTTGTCTTCTTCTCCTTCTGTTATCCCTATTATATGGCTATTAGCATGTTTCATATTGTCCTTCATTTCCCTTAATCCCTCCTCATTCTTTCTGAGCCTCTTTTACTCTTCTTGCTTATTCTGAGTGTTGTTGTTTTTTTTTTTTTTTCCTACCTTGTCTTTCAGCTCACTGATCCAGTAGTCTGGTTCATCAAGCCTGCTTTTGATTTCTTCTACTGTGTTCTTCAGTTCAGAAATTATATTCTTCATTTCCTCTTGGCCCTTGTTGATAGTTTTTAGTTCCTTTTTCATGTTGATGTAGTTTGCAGTGACTTCATTGTAGTTTCCCTGTAGTTTCTGGAAATACTCAGTGAGCTCACTGAGCTTCCTAATAACCATTGCTTTGAACTTAATATCTGATAGTTGAGTTACCTCTATTTCATTTAGCATTCTTTCTGAGACTTTCTCCTTTCCTTTCATTTGGGGATTGTTTCTTTGTCTTCCCATTGTTTGTGAGACTCTTCTTGTTAGTCTCTGCTTCTTAAACTTATCTGTTCTGACTGCCTGGGTTTATGGCATGAACTTCTATGGTATAATACCTGTGAAATTCAGTGATGCAGTTTCCTTGATCTCCTGAGCTCACTGGTCTTGGGATGTCGTTTAGTTTGGCTCTGTGTTTTTCTTTTTTGTTTGTTTGTTTGTTTGTTTGTTGGGTTTTTCTTTGGTCAGTCTTTCTCAGCAGCTGGTTAACTGAGGGTTACTCTGTCCACCACCTCTTGTATTTTGTTGTGCTAGTGTGGTTAGGTTGTGTTGAAGGTAGTTCTTCCATGTGTACAAGATTTTGAGAATTTTCTCTTGCTCTTGTTCAGTTGTTTGTTCTGGGTAATTTCTTCACCATTTATTTGCATTTCCAGATAGGTTCTGGGTTGAGTTACCGTGGCTTCCACTCCCTCCTTCAGCTTCTTCTGTTGTTATCTGTTGGTGGTTCCTTTTTTGATTGGTTTCTTCTTCCAGAAGGCATCCAATTGTTGTTCAGATCTTCCACCTACTCATTTTTGTGATCAGTTGGATGGCGATAGCAAAATGGTTTAAGACAACAGGAGTGTATTCTATGATATATAAAGTACCAACCTGTAGAGAAGAGATAGGAGATCTTTTTTTATATGTATAGTGTTAACTGTGATATTCCATCCTACTAGCCAGTTTTTAGAATAGGTGGAAAGAAGATAAGACTCTTATTTGGCAGAAAGTATTGTGAGTTGGATCTAGAAAGCCATGAACCTGTGGGAGGTCAGATTCTGAGGTAAGGTGAGAGTAAAGGATAGAAAATAGGTGTAGTGTGTGAGAAAATCGAGTTAACCACAGCAGTAATAGAGTTCTGGAAACAGTGATGTGGGCTAAGGTCTGGGAGGGGTGCTATCCAGTGTTTTCAATAGTATGGGACAACAATTATTTACAATAGTAATAGAACAACAATCATATGGCAGAGTCTATGTGATCTGGATAATAATAATAGGAAGTATAAGACCTAGAGTTGTGAGCTAATGGACACAAGTGAAGTGAAAGACAGTAAATTAACAATACACTATGAAAGAGAGAACAAAGGAAATCAGTCAAACAATGCAATTTAACCAACCAAGTGTAGGAGACTAAACATAAAGAAGAGAAATACAAAAATACTAATAAAGTGAAAGATAAGAATAGTAAAAAATAATAATATAAATATACATTAACTTGCAAGTTCTGTGGAGTAGCAAAGTGAAATATATCTCACTGTCTCAGCTGTTGGGATGATACCTGTTTGGGTCCAACTCTGGTCTTTTCAGAGCTCCAGGTTTTATTTTCTCTCTTGTTGGAATATAAAAGAAAGAAGGGAGGGAGAAGAGATAAAAAGAAAAAGAAGGAATAAAAAAAGAAAGAAGGAAAGAGAGGAAGAAGGAGTTAAAAGAAAAAAAAAAACTTTGAAAAAAAGCCTCCTGCTGACTTCAAACTGGCCAAGCCAATTCTGCTGGTCTTCCTGTCTGCATCAGGCTGAGGGGAAACTGGTTTCACTTTTCTCCCTTCCTCAGTGCCACTTGCCCACCCTCAAGCCTAGTTCCTCAGTTAACTGCAGGCCCCCAGTGCCTTTCTGTGCCCAGCCTAGGCCTTCAGTCCACCAGTTGTGCTGTCCTTGAGGTGAACCATTTAGGGGCAATTCACACATCCCCTTTTCATTCTTTGTTTTCCTAGATGCTAGGGGCTCTCAGTGTCCCTTCAGGCTAGTTCAGCCCTCCCACTGAGTTAAGTCTTTAACTCCTGGGATTGCTGACTCCCTGAACCCTTCAGCTCTCCTCTGAGGAAGCGTCTTCACCTTCTTCTTAGAAAGCCAGTTGGCCCTGGATGGCAGAAGTGCTGCTGTGGTTGTCACTGAGGGTGTAAGTATCCGCCTCCTCTGCTGCTTCCCTGGGGACTCGGGTTCAGTCTGGGGTGCCTCTGTGCAGTGGGATCAGGTGTGCTCTCTCCAAGGCCTACAGGAGTGTCAGGATGAGCAGCCATTGGTCCCACAGGTTCTGGTGTGTACAGTCCCCAGGGCTGTGGGCACATGAGCTTGGTGGGGTAGCCACAGTCCTGCACATGAAGGTCCCGCAGGTTTGGGTGTGCACTCTACCCAGGGCTATGGTCGTGTGGTCAGAGCCTTCCAAGCCACAGTGGGAGCACCACCAGGCTGGGTGGGGAGGAGGCTGGAATGGCTGCTGCAGGAGAATTCCCCAGCCACTGAATGTTTCTTTTTTCTCTTATTCTTTTTGAAAAATTCCTCCTGCTCAAATCTGCTGCTCCATACAAGGGCCTGACCTCTCTCACAGCCCACCTCTCCAATTAGACTGGGTACTATCCAAGTCAGGGCCCTTCACAGCCCAACTCTCAACTCTCCCCAGCCAGAGTCCACAGTCTCTGTTGGTACACACGGCCCCTGTGTATTTGCCACATTGTCCTTATTCCCCTTTCTGTGACTTAAAGAAACTAGATCTCTCCTGGTGCTGCTCAATCCTTGTTTGGCAGGGGAGGGAGCCATTGACCCAGTTATCTCCCAAGAACCTTGTGGCAGACCTGGCAGTCAATGAACCTGGGGTTGCAGCCACCTTGGTCTTCACGCTGGACCCAGGAACCTTATTGTCCTGAAGCACTCTCTTTACCATCTGTTTTTTCAATGTCTTTTGGTCTCCAATCCTCATATATAATGGGGTACTGTTGGCTGTTTGCTCTATTCCTCAGAAGATTGGTTAGGTGTTTCATCTGTGTGCAGGGGGAAGTGGACTCAGCCCCCACCTATCTCGCAGCCATCTTCCTCCTCCTATCCTCCATATTTATTCTTTTGTTTTAAGCCAACAAATGTGTGCTTTTTATAGACCTAGAGAGCTAATACATACACAAAATTCCTGGTCTAATAAAGCTCAATATAGTGAAGGATCAGACATGCATTCACAAAAAATTAAATAGAATAGATCATATTTGAAAGACCTGTCTTTGAACCAGACAGACTTGAGTTCAATTTCCTATGCTTCTAATCAACTGCTTCAACTTTCTCATCTGTATAATGAAAAGTGTAGCTCTGTAGATTGTCAGATTGGAAAACAAGCTGATTTTGCCTCATTTTGTACTGATTATCTCAGGAGTGAGAGTGGTTGGTCTATTATTTAACAAACTTTCTAGCAAGCACACAGATAAGATGGAATGGATGCAGTTTATACTAGGTTTCAATAGTTTCTTCCAAACTGTACTGGGTCAACCACAGGGTCAATGTGCAGATTTTTTATTAACATTAAGAGATCTATGGGTTTTGACTATTCACTTTTCACTCTGAGTCTCAGTGGCTGTAGAACTTTCATGATAGGCTGCTTAGATTCAGTTTTTCCTCTATTACCTTCTTGTGAATCCTTGTTAGTTGTCTCCATGTCTTTTGGTTCCCACCACTTGTCCACTTGTGAATGTTTCTGCCTATGCTATTGAGTAGAAGGAAGAGTTTCCCTAAAATCTTGTTACAATCCACTTTTAATCCTTCCCCTATACTTTCCATGATGAAAGTGTCTTCATACTTCCCTCAGCCATGAATTCCTAAGGCATATATCACATGATTTCCCAGGAGGTTGGATTTTGTCATTATCAGTAAACACTACACATGCATGTGAACGCACATACAATATCCTGCTGAACATACTCATGTAAAGCAGTTAGTGCTATGCCTTGCATATAATTTTAAAGCTAAGCTTTTTATTACAAAAATAGTCAATTAATATTATACACACTATATATTTAAAGTATGTGACATTTTTAAAGCCATATAAATCATTTTGGATATTAACATGTATGTTCTCAATCTTCAGAAATTATCCACTGTGGATAATTTCTTGAATGTTTGTTCATGGCTTGATTTGTTTTCTAAATGTGATCAATGCATGACTCAATCCCCCAAATTATAAAACTTCTTTATCAGAATTTGAAACACTGCAGAAATATCAGGGAACCTGATGTTGATGCACAAAACTAACAGAAAACTACTCCACAGGAAACTCAATTTCAAGATGTAAAATTCTTGCTCAGCTTATTGATCTGAATTGTATTTTCACCCTAGGATGCCACTCTCTTAACAAACTCTGTACCTTGTTTCTCTGTATATGAAAGAAATAGAAAATATGAAAAAATACTTTCAAAGATGTATAATATAATATTACTCAAATTACAGCAAGTGGCTAACTAATGAAACCTTTGATGTAAAGAGGTAATAAACATCAATGTAAGATGACTAATAGAGTTGAAATCTTATCTGAGTAAAAAGAGAAGAGGTAAGACATAATCAATTGGAATAAAACACAATTCAAGCTAAGACTAAAAAGAAGATATTATTTTAACATACTATTTGCATAATATATTCTTATTCTGCCTTTGCATGGAGAACTTGTCTGACAGCTGTTTCACAAACTGCATGAGTGAGTTCAGCCCTGCTTGAATGCTGAGTGACTGCACATCAATACTAAGCACTCTGTGTAGATGCTCTATCAAAACACTTCAGGATGCTCTTAAACTCTTCAAATCCTATGATGTAACTTAGGAGTCAAGTGAATAAATTTTTTTTCCTAATACTTATTAATTTGGGATTAGTTCAAGGCAAAATGTTATGCTCTAAAATAGACCAAAAAGAAGTGGGTTCCTTTTCATGATAAGCAACCAGTGTAAAAGACCTCAGAACATTTGTTTTACTAAGAAGTAAGTAATGAAGGATAAAACTTCCTGAACATTCTTTTGCTTAGTGCTACTTCACAAGTAGAATGAAAGCAACTGGAGGGCCCAATAAGATCAAGTTCTAAAAGGAAAGCAGAAGTGAAATCAAAGTCACAGTTAATTCACAAACTGCATGATGTGAATTAACTGCATCACAAAATGACACCAGTATAATAGTTGCAGTTCAACATTCCATGTGCTGTGTCAGGATGAGAAGCCGCCAGTCCCACAGGTTCTGTTGTGTGCTGTCCCATGGTGTGCACTGTCCCATGGTGTGCACATGGCCGTGCATTTCTAGGTTGTAGTTTTTATAAAGGATGCTAATTCCCAGTATCAAAACCTTTCATTAATTTACTTGTTCATTCATGTAACACATTTTTCAAGTGCCCACAATGTGACTAGAAATTATTTGACTAAATGTTAATGACACAGAGATATTTAAGGGAGTCTTCACTCTCAATGAACTAATATTCAAGAGCAGGAAACAATAAATGCAAGAAAGTAGACACTTTTAACACAATGGAGTCAGTATTAAAATAAAAGTCTGTTCAGAGAGCTGGGGTAGCAGAACCATGAGGTGGGCATTTCTGCAAAAAAGAAAAAAAATAATTCAATGTCAAATACTTTTATCATTATTCAGTGATTTTTATACAAGATTTTAATCCTTATGCATGGTTTTAATTTGTTGAAATCTTACATGCACAAATATTTCCATTTTAAAGGTGAATGTGTATATGTGTAACTGTAGCAAAGCTAAAATACTAATATTTAATTACTGGAAAACAAGCAACCCAGAGAGACTTAGTCTAGTGCAAAGCTCCACAAGCTTTAAAGCAAATTGCCACTAAGCATACAATTGGAGATTCTAAACTGTAGTGAAATATTAAAGGCTTTAATATTTAGAATGCATTTTTCATTTTGTATTTCTTATTTTATTGACAAAATACTCAAAATAAAATTTTTGTTTATGGTTACAGTCAAATGTAATGAGCAAAAAAATTGATCAAAAAGAAATATAATCCAGTGTGCAGTATCTAAAATCTATGAAAGAAAAATATAATTCAATTCCTGGCTCAGTGGATTGAGTGCTGGCCTATGAACCAAAGGGTTGCCAGTTCAGTCTCCTATCAGGGCACACACCCGGGGTGCAAGTCAACTCCCCATTTGGGGGCATGTGAGAGGCAACCACACATTGATGTTTCTCTCCCTCTCTTTCTCCTTCCCTTCCCCTCTGTCTGCAAATAAATAAGTAAAATCTTAATAAAAATAAAAATATAATCTAATATCTGTAGTAAAGTAGAATAAGAAATTACTAATGACTTATTTAAGAAGTAGAATAATCAGTGTTCTGCTATCTTTGGGAAGAAGTACAAGATAATAGTGTTTATCCCAAATGAAGTCATAGTGATCCCCTGCTTTCTTTTGAAAATACGATGAGTCATGGTAAGGTGCTAATAACTGCGTTAAAGCTTACATTCTTCATAAGATAAAAACCACCAAGACTGAAAATGTATGTTTTAACAAGTAATGTTGTATGGTGAAAAATTTAAAAGCCAAATACAGTTGAAAGCATATTTGACCAGATTTTCATTTATCTAATTTATGGAATGGTACGTTATTTATTATTTCTAAGATTTGTTGTGAGGATTTTATGACAAAGTATTTGTGATCTGTCTGTCCTAACACATAGCATGCTCCATGAATGCAAGAAGCTCGTCCTTTCTCAACTCTTAACAATTTTCTGAGATCCATATATGCTATTCCTATGTTCTCCAGACAATGTGTTTTGGTAGTCCTAATACACAATGACTTTGTACTATTTTTGTAAAGGATATAATGACTAATTATATTTTATTATTTTTTATATTTTTCATAGTTTATCATACACATTTTATACATCTTTACCTATAATTAAAGTAATTATTTAATAGTTATTTGCACAGGGTAGTTGGTAGGGTGGATGTCATTTGTTAAGACAACAGCCAGATTTGACATCTTGTTGTCACCATGCAAGTCAATGAAAATTGGACAAGATAACTGTTAAAAGTTTCCAGACATGATTTTTTTCTAGTAAAGTCTATTGGTTTTAGATTTTAAACAATGTGTTTTCCTTTCAGGCAAATAAGTTACATTTCTAGTAGGCATAACTAAATGGATAAATTATAGAGTCCTGCCTTGAAAGTCTGGAAACCTTACATTCTAAGATAGTCATTCCTGATTTTTTGGAATGTAGTCCAATTTCTCTAAGTCTGTACTCAATATTGGTATTCAAAAAAATTAATGACTTTAGGTGTCAGCAAGTTAACTCTACACACTGAAGAGTAATCATGTTCCTTTCTGGCATACAACATGGAAAAATGGTGAATTCTTTTAGATTATGTGAAAATTTACATCTGCTTACATAAAGGGCTTTGAATTTATGATTAACTAGTTTAGATTTATGATACCATAGTCAGTTGTATAAATCTTTGAATACAAGTACTCTGTAATCATCATTGTCAGTTCACTAATATACTGCAACTTAAATCCACTACTTCTACAATTCTTCATTGTAAGATTTTAGAATATTATTTTTAAATATATTTTATTGATTATGTTTTTACAGTTGTCCAATTTCCTCCTTTATTCCCCTCCACTCTGCACCCCTGCTTCCACCAGTATTCCCCCCTCTATTAGTCCATACCATTTATGCTTCTTATTCCCCATACCTTTTCCTCCATTCTCCCCTCTCCTCTCCCCACTGATAACTCTCCATGTGATCTCCATTCCTTTGATTCAGTTCCTGATCTGGTTGTTTGCTTAGTTTATTTTTGTTTTTGGTTTTTAGGTTAATTGTTGATAGTTGTGAGTTTGTTGGCATTTTACTGTTCATATTTTCGATCATCTTCTTAGATAAGACCCTTTAACATTTCATATAATAAGGGCTTGGTGATGATGAACTCCTTTAACTTGATCTTGTATGGGAAGCACTTTACCTGACCTTCCATTCTAAATGATAGCTTTGCTGGATAGAGTAATCTTGGATGTAGGTCCTTGTCTTTCATGACTTTGATACTTCTTTCCAATCCCTTCTTGCCTGCAAAGTTTCTTTTGAGAAATCAGCTGATTGTCTTATGGGAACTCTTTTGTAAGTAACTATTTCCTTTTCTCTTGCTGCTTTTAAGATTCTCTCCTTATCATTAATCTTGGTTAATGTAATTATGATGTGTCTTGGTGTGTGCTTCCTGGGGTCCAACTTCTTTGGGACTCTCTGAGTTTCCTGGACTTCCTGTAAGTCTATGTCCTTTGCCAGATTAGGAAGTACTTCATTATGTTTTCAAATAAGTCCTCAAGTTTTTCCTCTCCCTCTTCTCTTTCTGGCACCCCTATGATTCAGATTTTGGAACATTTAAAGTTGTCCTGGAGGTTCCAAATCCTCTCCTCATTTTTTAGAATTCTTATTTCTTCATTTTCTTTTGGTTGGATTTTCATTTCTTCCTTTTAATCCATTGATTTGAATCCTTGTTTTCTTCCCTTTACTTTTAACCAAAAGTATAGTTTCCTTTATTTCACTTTTCAAAGTCTTCACTTCTTCCTTGAGTTTGGGACAGTACGCAATCATTTCTGTGAGCATCCTGATTACTGGCGTTTTGACCTCTGCATCTGATAGTTGTTTATTTCCTCATCACTTAGTTCTTTCTCTGGAGTTTTGATCTATTCTTTCATTTAGGCCAAGGGTGTCAAACTCATTATCACCACAGGCACTGTCAGCCTCACAGTTGTCTTCAAAGGGCCCAATGTAATTTCAACTCCTTAACAGTTAAGGAGTAGTTACCTTTATACAGTCTTAAAATTATTTCAGCCCTTTGAAAGCAACCACAAGGCTGATGTGGCCCCCAGTTGAATGAGTTTGACACCCCTGATCTAGGCCATATTTCTTTGTCTCTGAGCACCTGTTATGGTGTAAAGGGCAGAGCCTTAGGTGTTTGCCAGGGTAAGGCAACCCACTTGCTGCATTGTGGCTCTCAATATGGGGGAGAAGTCAGAGAGGGGACAATGCTGCTTCATCCCTTGCTCAGTTCTCAACCTACTTTCCATCATCTCCCTTTCTTTCACAAGCAAATTGTGCCCTTTCAAGTGCTGATTCCCATGTGGGTGGGCTTGTGTATGTTTCAACACCCCATGGGACTCTTCTAAAAACTCTCCTGTGATATGGGGAATTTCTTTTACTACTGCAACCCCCACAAGTTTTTACAACTAGAGGTTTTGAGGCTTTCTTTTCCCATTGTGGAATAGTGGGTTGTACAGTCTGTCTTGTTCCCCAGTTGTTCCTACCAGTTTATCTGCATCCATATGTGGGACCAGCCAGTCCACCAGCCAATGTCTTGCCTACCAGCTCCTCCAGCCATCACTTCTTCACCTGTCCTCTCTGGCCTGTCTCCACCTTTCCTATCAGTCTGAATAAATATTTCTTCTCTTACTCCTTGGTTGTCAGATTTCCCCACAGTTTGATTTTCTGGCAGTTCTGGTTAATTTTTGTTTTTAAATTTGTTGTTGTCCTTTTTTTGGTTGTTCAGTGAGGCCAGGTATATATCCGTATTGTCTTGTCCCATTACCATCTAGTTCTCTATAACCACACCCCCACCCTGGCAATCACCACTCTTATCCATGTCCATGAGTCCTTTTTCATTTTTGCTCAATACCCTCGCCTTCTCACCACCCCTCCATTTGCTCTCTATCCACTCCCTTATCACCACATCCTGCTCTCTTTGAGTCTGTCTCTATTTTTCTTGTTAGTTAAGTTTGTTCATTAGATTCTATATATGAGTGAAATCATATGGTATTTGTCTTTCTCTACCTGAATTACTTCTCTTACTATAATATTCGCCAGGTCCATCCATACTGTTGCAAATCATTAACTTTTCTTATTCTTTGTGGCCAAGTATAGTCCTTTGTGTAAACTTTCCACAGTTGTTTTATTCACTCATCTACTGATAGACACTTGGGCTGCTTCCAGGTTTTGGCAATTGTAAGTAATGCTGCAATGAACATAACTTTGCTTATGCTCTTCATATTAGTGTTTTAGGTTTCTTTTGATATATTCTCAAAAGTGGGATTGCTGAGTCAAAAGGCAGATCCATTTTTAATTTTCTGAAGTATCTTTATATTGCTTTTCACAACAGTTGTACCAACCTGAATTCCCATTGACAGTGCAAAATTGTTCCCCTTTCTCCATATCCTTGCCAGCATTTCTTTCTTTTGTTTATTTAGTGATAATAGCCATTATGACACATGACATGCTAACTCATTTTATTTACTTAAATAGTAGACTTGAACCCATAAAAATTCTAGAAGAAAACATAGATAGTAAAATCTTGGGCATTTTTCATAGCAATATTTTATCCAATATATCTTCTCTGGCAAAGTAAACAAAAGAAAATAATAAACAAATAAGACTACATCAAACTAAAACTTTTCTGTACAGCAAAGGAAACCATCAACAAAATAAAAAGATAATCCACTAAATTGGAGAACATATTCACTTATACTTCTGAAAGAGGGTTAATATCCAACATTTATAAAGAACTTACAAAACTCAACACACAAAGAAACCCCAAAAATTCCAATTAAAAAAAATGACCAAAGAACCTGAATAGACACTTCTCCAAAGAGGACATACAAATGGTCAACAGACATACAAAAAGATGCTCAACATAACTAATCATCAGAGAAATGCAAATTAGGAATATTGTCAGCGAGACACATTTTTTGCTTCTTATTTGAGATAAGTATATTATATATAACTGAAGATAGTCAATGTAAAATATTTTCAGCAAGTATATCAGACTCATAAAGTCCAAGTAATATTTTTTCTTGAATGAGTATTATGAGGCATAATATACTTTTTTACAATAGTGTTGTCATATTTAAAGATGTTATTGAAATATTGATTTTAGAATATTTGAGATATTTCTATTACCTTTTGTTGTGAAATTTAATGAGGTTCTTTGGGGGCTTCCATTCATATTTATTTTTTACTGTTGTTCAGTTATAGTTGTCATCATTTTTACCCATTAGTTACCCCTGCTCTATCTACCTCCACCTCCCACATTCAGTACCCCCTACTGTTTTCTTTGTCCATGGGTCCTTTGTACATGCTCCTTGATGTGTTCCTTCCTTTTCCCCCCTATTACTTGCTTTCCTTCTACTGTCAATTTGTTCCTTATTTCCATGTTTCTGGTTCCATTTAGCTTGTTTGTTTTATTAATTAGGTTCCAATTATAGGTGAAATCATATGGTATTTGTCTTTCACCACCTGGCTTATTTCACTTAGCATACTACTTTCCACTTCCATCTATGCTGTCGCAAAGCACAGAATCTCCTTCTTTCTTTCTGTTGCATAATATTCCATCGTGTAAATGTACCACAGTTTTTTGATCCACTCATTTACTAATGGGAACTTAGGCTGTTTCCAGTACTTGGCTATTGTAAATAATGCCTCTATGAGCATTGGTGTGTATACATTCTTTTGCATTAGTGTTTCAGTGTCCTTAGAAGATAATCTCAAGCAGTAGAATTGCTGGGTCAAAAGACAGTTTCATTTTTAGTTTTCTGAGGAAATTCCATACTGTTTTCCACAGTGGCTGCACAAGTCTGCATTCCCACCAACAGTACACTAGGGTTTCCTTTTCTCCACAGCCTCTCCAACAGTTGTTTGTTGACTTATATATGATGGTCATTCTGACTGGTGTGAAGTGGTATCTCACTGTAGTTTTAATTTGCATCTCTCTGATGGCTAGTTATGTTGAGCATCCTTTCAGATGTCTCTGAGCTCTCTATCTGTCCTTCTTGGAAAGGTATCTGTTCAAGTCTTTTGCTCATTTTTTTTATTGGGTTGTTTGTCTTCCTGAAGTGGAGTCATGTGAATTCTTTATATATTTTGGAGATCAAACCCTTGTCTGAGTTATCATTGGCAAATATATTTTCCCATATGGTTGGCTCACTTCTTACTTTGTTGATGCTTTCTTTAGCCATGTAGACTTAATGTGAGGTTTTATATGTGATGATACTCATCCATAGCTAAATCTTTATGTGCTTAATGAGGTCATCAGTGTCAAACTTCTGATGACAATCATCTGCTTGCCTGTCTTGGTCAGTCACATAAGATACCCCTGTTTAATGGACATTACTCTTAGTAGTAGGTAACAGAGTATATGTTTATCAAATTTAAATAAAAAGGGTTTGTTAAGAGAAATGCTTATCTCACATAAATATCATATGCAGTAAATATGTGGTATTTATTCTGAGAAGAATGCATAAATAAGTTAAGGAGAATGGAAAATGTGCTTGCAGTATTAATTAAAATATGGTAAATTAAGGCTTTAACAGATAACAGCATTTAATACAGAGGATGAAGAGAATGAAAGAACTAGCTAGGCAGCTATAGGTGCAATTTTTCCCAGAAGAAAGTACAGGGAGTGAGTGGAAGCTGCCTGAAAAATCTCAGCCCTTAAAAAATACTAGCAAGCTACAAGGATGTGAACGATGTGGAGAACTGTTGTACATGAAGTCAAAGTCCAATAAGGTCAATATCATGGAGATTATTTTCATGACTAGCTTTTATTCTGTATAAAAATGTATCCTATGGAAAATATTGAAAGAAGGAAAAAATGAAATAAAGAGACCAAACAACAAGCTATTAATAAGCCATAATAGAGCTGCTGTTTTTATATAAATTCTGATAAGTGATTTATTTATTGAATATTCAGTGTTACAGGAAATAAATAGACAATGAGGCATATGGCCTGAACAAAGGAGGGTGACAGCACAGTTATTCATGGGGAAGATTCTCAGTTTAACAGGTTTTCTAGAGCGGTAAGATAGAATATCAAGGACTCACTTTTAATGTTATCTTTAATACATAAAAGTGCACAAATTAAAATCTGATGTTTATTCATATAGAAATGTTGGTAGATTATTGAATATATAACCCTAGAATCAAATGGATTGGTTAAGCAATATGGGTGTAACATTAAAATTCAACAGCAAGTTATTTCTATCCATTAAATAAATTGAATGAGATTACTAAGGGACTAAAACTATGTGGACGAGGAAGAGAAACAAACTCTGCTTCCAGTATAACAGACAACCAGGGTTACCAAGGGACTCTTGTACTGAAGATAATTCAACCTCACACACACACACACACACACACACACACACACACACACCAGAGATTAGAATGATTCTTCTATAAGCCAAGGAATGCCTGTGACTTCCAGAAACTAGAAGAGGCAGTGAACGATATTCTCTTTGAAGCTTCAGAATGACCCTTCCAACTTCCTAGATTTAGGACTCTAGGCTCCAGATCTGTAGGTGAACACATTTCTGTTGTTTTAAGACACTCAGCATGTGACATTTTGTTATGAGAGCCCTAAGAGACTAACACTCATGGTTAAGGGTTGTATTGAGAGTCTGCTGGAAGATATAGATGAAGGTTGAATGCATAGGTTATATGTGATAAATCTATTCCAACATTTCTATAATCAAATCATTTGGAATCAATTTTATTTAAAATTAGTGCCCATTGAGATGAGGTTTCAAACAACCAAGCAAACAATTACAGGTGCTTGAGAAGTTATTGCATACAAATTCTATGAAGAAAGGACCATTACATTAATTCAGCTTGACATAAAATTACTTCTTCCTTGGTTTAGACCTTTAAAGACTCTTTGCCATGAACATTCTTCCAATATTTTCAATATATAAGCTTTCTCCTAATTAGTTTAACTTTTTTTTTTTAGCATGCTGGACTTGAAGTCTGGTTATAGGTCTAATGGAGTATGAGAATTATCTAAGCCTTTTAAGATAAACATAGTTCCTGTTTTTAGTTTTCTGAGAAAATTCCATACTGTTTTCCATAGTGGTTGTACCAGACTGCAATCCCACAAGCAGTGCACTAGGGTTCCCTTTTCTCCACATCCTCTCCAACACTTGTTGTTTGTTGCTTTGTTTATGATAGCCATTCTGACTGCTGTGAAGTGGTATCTCATTGTGGTTTTAATTTGCATCTCTCTGATAGCTAGCGATATTGAATATCTTTTCATGTGTCTCTGGATCCTCTGTGTGTCCTCCTTGGAGAAGTGTCTGTTCAAGTCCCTTGCCCATTTTTTAATTGGGTTGCTTGTCTTCTTAGAGTGGAGTTGTGCAAGTTCTTTATATCTTTTGGAGATTAAACCCTTGTCTGAGGTATCACAGGAAAATATGTTTTCCCATACAGGTGGTTCTTTTTTTATTTTAATACTGTTTTCTTTAGCTGTGCAGAAGCTTTTTATTTTGATGAGATCCCATAGTTTATTCTTTCCTTTATGTCCCTTTTTTTTAAAGATTTTATTTATTTTTAGAGAAGGAAGGGAGAGGGAGAGAGAGAGAGAGAAACGTCAATGTGTGGTTGCTGGGGGACATGGCCTGCAACCTAGGCATGTGCCCTGACTGGGAATTGAACCTGCCATGCCTGGTTCGCAGCCCGCGCTTTATGTCCCTTTTGATCCAGCAATTCCACTGCTGGAATTATATCCCAAGAACTCTGAAACACCAATTCAAAAGAGCCTATGCACCCAAATGTTCATAGCAGCACAATTTACAATACCCAAGTGCTGGAAGCAACCTAGATGCCCATTAGTAAATGAATGGATCAAAGAACTATGGTACATTTACACAATAGAATTCTATGCAGCAGAAAGAAAGGAGGAGCTCTTACCCTTTGCAACAGCATGGATGGAGCTGGAAAGCATTATGCTAAGCGAAATAAGCCAGGCAGTGAAAGACAAATACCATATGATCTCACCTTTAACAGGAACCTAAACAACAAAACAAACAAACAAGCAAAATATAACCAAAGACATTGAAATAGAGAACAGGCTGACAGTGACCAGAGGGGAGAGGGGAGGGAATTTCAGGGGGAATGGGAAGGGTTTGCAGGAATAAATATAAAGGACACATAGACAAAAACTGGGGCAGGGGTGGAAATGGGAGGGTGGTGGGGAGGGTTGGGTGAGTGGGCTGGGATGGGAGTAGAGGACAGAAAACTGTACTTCAACAAGGATTAAAATAAAATAAAAAATATATATTTCCTCATATATGTTATTTGTAAGGTTTCCAAAGAAGCCAGAACCATCCTTCTAAAACTGGTAGAAACACAACTCCATAATATGGGAGATTCAGTGAGATAGAGGTTTTGAAATTCTCCAAACTGCTTTATTTTCAATTTTAGGAGAAAGATACATTACCAGTAATTGCCTTAACTATCTTGTAAGAGACTTCTAAAGTTTTGACACCAAGTTATGACAGCAGAGTAAGACTCATTTTTTCAAGGCTGAGTCAGCCTTACAACTAAATAGACAAGAAAGTCTTTGGAAATAATCACTGATACCTGCTGATTTTTTTTTTTTACCATGCTGTCAATCTACCTCTTCTGTGATCAAGTATCTGCCAACTCACAAAGCCACTTCCACAGCTGCCAGTCTAGAACCATGTAAATATATGTCCCATACTTTGCTTTTTCCTGTAGTTCATTCAGTTCTGAAACAGTCTATTCAAGTGCATTGGATTGAGAGAAGCTCATTCATATGTCTGTTCTTCAAGAGCCAAAGAAACTGGAGAATGGAATATATTTCCATTTTAAATTTTGCATTAGAATTTATAGTCTGGGAGGCTCAATTTTAACCTTTAAAGCATATTATTAGAAAGTTGGGGGTTATACTTTGCATTTACACTTATTCTAGTCCTTTTGTTTGACACTTGCAGGCAACTTGCTCAGTGATGTTCACCTTTCACAAAGGAAGAATTATTTCCATCATAAATGTACAATTCCCTCAGACTCCTGCTAAGTTAAGTAAGCAATTGTACAGAATACCCCAGAACAAGGTACAAAGCAAAATAATTGATTATGTTTCTGTTGTTTACATATTGGTGTGGAAGGTAATTATAATAAAAACTCACAATTAAAAATGCTAAAGATTTAGAGAATATATATTATGATCAGCTCACAGTGAAAGCTCTCACTTGGACCTATATTGAGAAAAATATTTTAGAAGAGTGACTCATAGTGAAAAGATCTGCATTTATTTTACTGTTCTTTTCTTCATGACTTGAGAAGGGAAAATCATTTCGATTGGAACATTTTTAATCTTTTATAAACTAGATATTAAGTAAAATCAAGAGATATCTGTAATAAAAGACTGGCTGTTGTTAGCAATATGTTTGATTCAGTTGCTATTTGCTGAAATCCTACTATCTGCCTGGCCTCTTATTAGTTGCTGGAGATAGAATTGAAAATTAGGTAGTTACTACAGAAGACACTATGGAAGATAGAAGGTATGCTGTAGGATAAAAATATGAAATTGAAAAAGATTCTGAGATGCAAGATCATGAGCCATATACTTGCAATAATGATGATGAATGCAGGTCAGCACCTGCATGAGTACCTATATGTCGGGAAAAGGGGTTTTACCCATTTTGCAGAGCAAAAAGCCCAGATTGAAGGATCTCAGCTGAATTTGGAAAGTTAGAGGAGAAGGCTGTGAAGGCCTCGTGAATAGAGGATAACATGGTCTACGCTCCTTTATGAAAGGATTACACTAAGATTTTCTTATCTAATAAAACTTGAGCATTGCAAAAGGATATTTATTTCCAAAGTGCTATAATAGATATATTGTTATTTTATCCACATACACTCCTAATGCCAAGTACGTGAAAGATATTTTTTGCCATTTCATTCTTAATAGGTCATTGGTTCTCCCATGTCAGTTCACTTGACAAAAATCTGTATTTTTAGGTAACTGTGAGATTGTATTTTAAATTATATTTCACAGACTCTTTCAAACCTTAAAGAGGACAAGCATACTTTCTTTTGAACAGCTGAAAGTTGCAGTTCATGTTGATTGAAACACATTTTAATTTTCTGCAGGAAAATAGTTTTAACTATGCCAATAGAAGCCTTTGGCTTATATGATCTACAAACAGTAAAACAGCCCACTCATTTGGATGGTTTCAAAACACATGAAGAACTCTTCTTCCCAATAAGTTATTAGAGCAAAATATGCTGTTTACAAACACTAGATTTAAAATAGTTTTACTCATCCATAGTGACTTATTTAAGGTTTAAACTACTGTTAAATTATGAAATTAATTTTACTAATAGTATTTGTAGAAAAGATTTTCAATGCAGAAGAGTAAGGTCAAAAGGTTAATTTATTGGTTGCAATGGCAGTAGTTATTAGTGAAGTGTAACTGGAGTTCTGTTTACTTGAATCACACTTCCATGAACAGAAATTGCTCTATAACAGAACAATTCATGGAATTTCAAAGAAATCAGGAGATTAGACAATTAGATTTTGAACAATAATATTATTTTCTGAGTTTTGCTATCTCAGGAGAGGTTAAAAAATGAGTCACCCTTTAGTTATATTTATGTATGTGTAAATGTATGTATGTCTTTAAACATCTCTGTGGCATCATGTAGGTATTTAGCCTTCTTGACATTTCCTTATCTTCCACTCTAAATACTAACTTAGTGGGCTTGTAGCTTAAAATCATTAAAATCTGAGAGTCCAACATATGGATGTGGTGGAGAAAGACTAAAACCATGTTGTCAGTGATGTTTAGACCTACAGGTCTACTCCTATGCTTCTTTTTTAAAGTGCACTTACAGGTTTTAACCTGGAACTCATAATCATATTGATCATAGAACCAGTCATTTGATAGACAGTGAGTGGGGAAAAAATCTCCAATTTACTAAGCACTTAGTAGAGAATGTCAGAGGTAGGCATGCCAATGTCCCTGGTTTGCTTATACCTTTCATGTTAATGGCTATTAGAACAGAGATATGTAAGGTGTTTCCTTCAACCACTTTAGCTTTTTCTCTCTCTTTGACATGTGAAAGAATTTTTTCATGCATAAGAAAAGGATAAGCATATTTGATACTGTTTTCTATTTTTGATTATAGCAATGGAATATTCTGAATTAAAACATATATCTTTCTTTCCTTCTTGGTAAATGCATATCTTTTATACAATCCTTCTGCCACTAATAATTGACCATAGGTGAAGAATTATTCCAAAGGAACTCAGTTAGATAATTGTGTGAAATTACTGACTTTCAGTTCTAAACCTGTGTTAAATTCAACTTGGATTCTCATAGGAAGAGTTGTACATTGTCATTGATTTTTTTTAAAGTATTTATTTCTAATAAGTTTGGGCTTGACCACCAAATGGAAGTTTAGGAAACTTTTTTCCCTAAAACACAAAGTGTAGAAAAATGCAAAAATTACAGTATAGAAAGGTTTCCTTTCATGCAGAATAAAAGTATGAAAAATTTCTGAACTAGGGATAAAACCTTTGAAGAAGACTGAAAGGAAAGAACCTGATAGTTTAGCTGTGTGTTTGAGGGACACTTTCTATTGCTTTTTTTTTTTATTGTGATTGTCTGATGGAAGATGAGGGTAAAAGTAGAAGCAAAAATAACAAATTGGTGGACTCATACCTCACATTTTAGTGTGAGTCAAGACATTAAGCATGGCCAATTATTTAAGCATAACATATTATCACAAGAGTAGCAAAGACTGAGTGAAGTGCTCAAGAAGATGGTACTGAGGGAAGCATCATGGAATAATGAGGTGCAGGAAAAGAAGCTAAATGTTCTCCATCTCCAAGGAGGCATCAGAAGGGAAACAGTCAGGCTACAACTTCTGGTTCAGTATGAGGAAGAGCAGAACACCAGAAACTGGTAACCAAAGGGAATGCATTAACTATACACATCAGCAGAGGATGCAGGTGCACTTAACACCAGAGAAGGAGAAGGTCTTCTTACCTGATGTAAGTAGGAGGAGAAGAGCAATGCAGATGAAATGATGCTAATTGAGGGTCATCCCTGAGTCCATTTTCAGTTTCACTAATATTAACGGGAAGAGAAATGGTGAGTAGTGAAGGTAACAGTCCTGCTTTTGATCAAGTATGGTACAAAACAGACAGAATGGGCAAGATTAAAGTTTAAACCATAAATAAAAGAACAAATGAACAACTAGACTATATTTATTATATAGTGAGTGACAAAAGTTAATGTTTTCATACTTGAGTGGTATGAACTATCATACTGCGAAAGAGGTTTGCTATATTCACAATCTTAAAAATGTATTATTTATTCATTGTATGTGTGTGTGGCAGAGTTTGGACTTAAATGAAAAAATAATGTTTTAATTTGGGTTGCTATAAACACATCATTATATTTATTTATTTTTTACTTAAAAATATTTTTATTATGCTATTTCATTTGTCCCATTTTTGCTCCCCTTTACTCCCTTCTGCCTTGTACATCCCTCCCAACATTTCCCCCCTCCTTGGTTCATGTCCATGGGTCATAGATATAGGTTCTTTGGCTTCTCCATTTCCTGTACTAGTCTTAACCTCTCCCTGTCTATTTTGTACCTATTATTTATACTTATTCCCTGTACCTTTTCCCCCATTCTCTTTCCTCCTCTTCCCTGCTGATAACCCTCCATGTCATCTCTATTTCTGTGAAACTGTTCCTGTTCTAGTTGTTTACTTATTTCATTTTTGTGTTTGTTTTTTTTTCTTTAGGTTGGATAGTTGTGAGTTTGTTGGCAAACTGTTTATATTATTTATCTTTACTGTTCATATTATTTATCTTCTTTCTCTCAGATAAGTTCCTTTAACATTTCATATAATAAAAGCTTGGTGATGATGAACTCCTTTAACCTGACCTTGTCTGGGAAGCATTTTATCTGCCCTTCCATTCTAAATGAGAGCTTTGCTGGATAGAACAATCTTGGATTGTTACCTAGGTACTTACCTTTCATGACTTTGAAAAGTTCTTTCCAACCCCTTCTTGCTTGCATAGTTTCTTTTGAGAAATCAACTGATTATCTTATGGGAACTCTTTTGTAGGTAACTGTCTCCTTTTCACTTGCTGCTTTTAAGAGTCTCTCCTTATCTTTAATCTTGGGTAATGTAATTATGATGTGATTTGGTGTGTGCTTCTGTGGGTCCAACTTCTTTGGGACTCTGAGCTTGCTGGATTTCCTGGAAGTCTATTTCTTTTGCCATATTGGGAAGTCTTCCTTCATTATTTTTTCAAATAAGTCTTCAATTTCTTGCTCTTCCTTTTATCTTTCTGGCACGCCTATGATTTGGATGTTTGAATGTTTAAAGTTATCTGGAAGGTTCCTAAGTCTCTCCTCAATTTTTTTTGAATTCTTGTTTCTTCATTCTCTTCTGGTTGAATGTTTATTTTTCCTTTCTGGTCCAAATGTTGATATGAGTCCCAGTTTCCTTCCTTTCACTGTTGGTTTCCTGTACATTTTCCTTTATTTCACTTTGCCTTCACTTTTTCCTCTATTTTTTTCAACCACACTCAACCATTTCTGTGAGCATCCTGATTACCAGTGTTTTGAACTGTGCATCTGATAAGTTGGCTATCTTCTCATCACTTAGCTGTATTTTTTTCTAGAGCTTCGATCTGTTCTTTCATTTGGGCCATGTGTTGTTTTTTTGGTTGTTGTTGTTTTGTTTTTGTCTCAGCACACTTGTTATGTAGTAAGCAGTTGAACCTTAGCTATTCACCAGGATGCAGTGACCCAGATCACTGCATTGTGGCACTATATGTGGGGAAGGGATCAGAGAGGGAACAATGCCACTTGCTCAGCTGTTGGCTTTCAGTCACTTCTTCCAATGCCCACAAGCAAATAGGTCCTTCTGGTGCTGATTCTCAGTTGTGTGTTTTTGTGTACATTCTAGGACCCTGTGGGTCTCTCCAATGTACTCTCCTATGAAGCTGGTAGTTTCTCTTTGTGTCTCAATCCCCACAGGTTTTTTCAGTCAAATATTTTGAGGCTTTATTTCCCAGTGCAGGAACCCTAGGTTGCATGTTCTTTCTGGCTGCCCTGATGTTCCTCTCAGTTTATCCATAGGCAAACATGGGACCACCCACTGCACCAGCCACCACCTCACCCTTCCATGTCCTCCAGCCACTGCTTGATTGTGAATCTTCTCCACCTTGTCTGCCTGTCTCCACCCCTCCTATTGGTCTGGATGAATATTTCTTCTTTAACTTCTTGGCTGTCAGACTTCCATACAGTTTGTTTTTTGGCAGTTCTTGTTATTTTTATTTTTAAATTTGTTGTTATCCTTCTTTTGGTTGTGGGAGGAGGCCAAGTGTCTCCACCTACATCTCCATCTTGGTCAGATATTCTTATATTGTTATATTTATTAAACCCAGGTTACTAAAACACATATAAATGTCAACCTCAGTGTTCCCCAAGCAATCATAATTTGTTTACCATATTTTGTATTTTGTCATACATAGAACATGTAATTTTCATTGATTTAGTATTTTCTTTATGGTTATTTTAAAAATATACTCCTAATTATCCTGTCAAAGCAATTACATAAGTTAAATCTTTGATATAAATGGATAGTTAATACTTCTTTATTTGTATTAGTTATTAATATGATTATTGAAGAGAATAATAAAGTCCTCTTAACACCCAGATTATAACTAATACTATCACGTAGTCACTTTCTAAATTTTGGAAAGCATTGATTTCATTAATAATGAAGTGAAAAAATCAAATGAAAATCAGTTTTCTCAAGGTCATTTTATTCAGTAATTCTTAATAAGGAAACATTTAGAATTATTTTGGAGGGGCAAGATTTCTGTGAATATTCCATTGGAATTTTAATAGGGATTGCATTACGTAACTTTGTAAAGTGTGAACATTTTTTTTAATTGTTGAAGTACAGTTGTCTGCATTCTCCTTCCACTACACCTCCCTTTCCCAGCCATCCCCACCTTGCTCCCCTGATCTCACCTCTTCCTTGGTTTTGCTCATGTGTCCTTTATAGATGTTGCTGAAAACCCTGTCCCCTCCGGAGCCCGCATTTTCCCCTCACACTTCCCCTTTGGTTACTATCAGTTTGTTCTTAACTTCAATGTCTTATATTTTGCTTGCTTGTTGGCTTTATTAATTAGGTTCCATTAATTAGATCTCATCCATTCATAGATGAGATCATATGCTATTTATATTTCACCACCTGGTTTATTTCACTTAGCATAATACTCTCAAGTTCCATCCATGCTGTCGAAAAGCACAGAGCCTCCTTCTTTCTTTTTGCTGCATAGTATTCCATTATGTAAATGTACCATAGTATTTTGATCCACTCATTTACTGATGGGCACTTAAGTTGCTTCCAGGACTTGGCTATTGTGAATTGTGTGCTGCTATGAACATTAGAGTTCATAGGTTCTTTTGAGTTTGTGTTTCAGGAATATTAGGGTATAGTCACAGCAGTAGAATTTCTAGGTCAAATGGCATTTCCATTTTTATTTTTCTGAGGAAACTCCATACTGTTTTCCACAGTGGCTGCACCAGTCTTCAGTCCTACCAACAGTACGCTAGGATTCCCTTTTCCCCACAACCTCTTCAGTAGTTGTTATTTGTTGATTTGGTTATGATGGTCACATTCTGACCAGTGTGAAGTGGTATCTCATTATGGTATTAGAGGTTTGCACCTCTCTGATGGCTAATGGTGCTGAGTATGTTTTCATATGCCTCTGGGCCCTCTGTATGTCCTCCTTGGAGAAATGTCTGTTCAGGTCTTTTACCCATTTTTTAATTGTAATTTTTTTCAATGTTAATTCTTTCAGTCTATGAACATAAGTGGATGTTTCCATTTACATATCTTTTACAATTCTTTTTATCCATGTTTTAAAGTTGTTAGTGTACAAATCTTTCACCTTTTTGATTAAGTTTATGCCTAAATATTTTATTGTTTTGGCACCATGTGAATGGTATTATTTTCTTGATTTACTTTTTGGGTCCTTTGTAATTAGTGTATAAAAGCACAAATAATTTTTCCACATTACCTTTTAATACTACAGCTTTAATAAATTTGTTCATTATTTCTAACAGTTCATCTGTGCTAGTGTTTATGCATGTGCTTGTGAGTGCATATGTGTACATTCTACATATGAGATCATGTCATCTACAAAGAGAGATTTTACTTCTGCCTTTTTAATTTGGATGCCTTTTATTTATTTTTTCTTTGTTTAATGACTCTGCCAGTGGGCTTTTATTGGGTTCATTTGCATAAGAATTCAGGTAAAGCTCATTACTCATTGCCAGGAAGAAAGGATCAAACAATAGGTAAAAAGGAAGTCTGAGGGTCTATTTTGAGTCAAGGTCAAAAAGCTGTAAAAGACTTTAAGGAACAAATTTACTTCCTCCTTGGACCCTTCTCATTCAACTGAGAGCATTCTAGACAAAGCAGGTTTCACAAGATTTTACATATTCTTTCTTAGGCCTGACTGCCTGGGGAACCCGCCCTTTTCAGCACAGGGCTGCACCACCCTCTGTCATTGTTTCAGGCTTAGGTGGAGTGAGGGAAGTAAGGCAGCCAAGAGATTAGGAGATTTTCTCCCAGATGGAATAAGGACTCACGCTTTGTCAAAGCCGAGGGGTGAGGGTCCATCACCACCTTTTGCTTTAGCCCCCAAAGTCCTTCCTTAGGGGCCTCCCACGTGATTGTGCCTGTCTTACATCATTCCCCCCTTGGGGAATCTTATCCGTCATTGGCTAACCGAGCAATCACTGGGGACCAGGCAGGTTGAAGTAAAAGGAACAGAAGCAGTGCTCCTGCCAGGGAGATAAGCTTTTGTCTCCTTGTTGGCTTATGGTTCCAAGGTTGTTCCCTCAGCCTTAGCCTTGGCAGGGGTTACAGCTTCTGAAACCTGGCAGTGTGGTTCCCAACATTCCATCATTTTGGATTTTTTGAAATAGTCTGTGAAGGATAAGAGTTAGCTCTTCCTTAAATGCTTTGTAGAATTCTCCTGTGAAACCATTTGGTCCAAGGCTTTTGTGTGGGGGGATTTTTTTTTTTTATTACTGCTTCAATTTCATCTGCTGTTATTGGTCTGTTCAGGCTTTCTGCTTCTTCTTCATTGAGTATTGCAAGATTATATTTTTGTAGAAATTTGTCCATTTCACCTAAGTTTTCAAATTTCTTGCCATATAGTTCTTCATAGTAATTTCTTACAATCCTTTGTGTTTCTGTGGTATTAGTTGTAATTTCTCCTCTCATTTCTGAATGTGTTTATTTGGGTCCTCTCTCTTTTTTTCTTGATGAGCCTTCTTAAAAGCTTGTTGATTTTGTTTATCTTTTCAAAGAAACAGCTCCTGAATACATTGATCCTTAGAATTGTGCTTTTAGTCTCTATGTCATGTAATTCTGCTCTGATCTTGATTATTTCCTTCCTTCTACTTGCTGTCCTTGTTGTTCCTCAAGTTCTTGTAGATGTAGGGTTAGGCTGTTTGTTTGAAATGTTTCTATCTTTTTGAAGTAGGCCTGTATTGCTGTGAACTTCCCTCTCAGGTCTGCCTTTGCTGTGTTGTATAAATTTTGGGGTGCTGTGAGTTTATTTTCATATGTTTCCAGAAACTTTTTGACTTCTTCCCTGATTTCATTCTTGACCCATTCATTGTTTAATAGCATGCTATCCAATCTCCATGATTTTGTGTTTTGTTTTGTTTTTCCTTGGGGTTGGTTTCTAGTTTAAGTCCCTTGTGATCTGAGAAAATGCTTGATATGATTTCAATTTTCTTGAATTTGATGAGGCTTTTTTGGGTATAATCATGTGGTCTGTCTTTCAAAATGTTCTATGTGCATTTGAAAAGAATTTGTATTTAGCTTCTTTGGGATGAAAAGCTGTCTCTCTGTCTCTCTCTCTCTGTCTGTATATATATATATATAAAAAATCAGTTAAGTCCATTTGATCCAGGGTACTGTTCAATGCCACAGTATCTTTGTTGGTATTTTGTTTGGAATATACATCCATTTTTGACAGTGGGGTTTTAAAATCCCCTACTATAATCATGTTGCTGTCAGTATCTTTCTTGAAACCTCAGATTTTCTTTATGTATTTGGGTGTTCCTATGTTAGGTGCATATATATTTACAATATTTATGTCTTCTTAGTGCATTCTTCCCTTGAGTATTATAATGTGACTTTCTGGGTCTCTCTTTATTACCCTTTTTTTGAAATCTATTTTGTCTGATATGAGTATTGCTACCCCAGCTTATTTCTCCTGTCTGTTTGCTTGGAAAATTTGTTTCGAGCCCTTCACTTTCAGTCTGTGTAGGTCTTTGGTACTGAAGTGGGTCTCTTGTAGGCAGCATATGTGTGGGTCATGGTTTCTTATCCATTCAGCCATTTTATGTCTTTTTTTGGAGCATTTAATCTACTTACATTTAAGGTTATTATTGATAGGTACTTATTCATCCCCATTTTCTCATCTGTGTTCTTGTCTCTCTCCCTTTTCCTTCCTTTCCTTAAAGCAGTCTCTTTAGCATCTGTTGCAGAGCTGGTTTGGTGGAGGTTATTCTTTTAGACTTCTTTTGTCTGGGAAGCTCCTTATTTGGCATTCTATTTTGATTGAGAACCTTGCTGGGTAAAGTAGCCTTGTTTGCAGGTCTCTGATTCTCATTACTTGGACTATTTCTTGCCATTCTCTTGTGGTTTGGAACATTCCCATTGAGAAGTCAGCTGCTAACCTTATTGGAGCTCCCTTGTATGTTACTTCTTGTTTCTTCCTTGCTGCCTTTAAGATTCTCTCTTTGTCTTGGAATTTTGCCCTTTTAATCATGATGTGTCTTGATTCGGCCCATATGTGTTCCTCTTGATTGGGCTCTCTTTGTTTTCTGGATTTGTGTGACTTTTTCTCTCACCCAATTAGGAAAGTTTTCCATCATTACTTTTTCAAATAGGTTTTCTATCCCTTGCTCTTCTTCTTCTCTTTCTGATATCCCTATTATAGGGATATTATTACATTTCATATTTTCTTGCATTTCTCTTAATATCTCTTCATTCTTTCTGAGCCTTTTTTTTTTCTTGCCCTTCCTGGGTGTTTTTTTCTACTTTGTTATACAGCTCACTGATCTGATCTTATACTTCATCAATCCTGCTTTTGATCTCTTCTACTGTGTTCTTCAGTTCAGAAATTATATTCTTCATTTCTTCTTGGCCATTGTTGATAGTTTTTATTTCCTTTTCCATGTTGATATAGTTTGCAGTGACTTCATTTATGTTTCCCTGTAGTTTCTGGTAATTCACTGTGAGCTCATTGAGCTTCCTGATAACCATTATTTTGAACTCAGTATCTGATAGTTGAGTTGTATCTCATTCATTTAGCATTCTTTCTGAGACTTTCTCCTTTTCTTTCATTTGGGGATTGTTTCCTTTTCTTCCCATTGTTTGTGAGACTCTTCTTGTTAGTCTCCACTTCTTAAATTGATCTGTTCTGACTCCCTGGGTTTATGGTTTGAACTTCTATGGTAGAATACCTGTGAGATTCAGTGGTTCAGTTTCCTTGATCTCCCGAGCTCACTGATCTTGGGTTGTCATTTAAGTTGGCACTGTGTTTGTCTTTGGGTTTTGATTGTTGTTGGGTCTTTCTTTAGTGGGTCCTTCCCACCAGCTGGTTAACTCAGGGTCACTCTTGTATTTTGTTGTGCTGGTGTGGGTAGGTTGTGTTGAAGCTCGTTATTCCATGTGTACAAGGTTTTGAGAATTCTTTCTTGCTCTTGTTCAGTTGTTTGTTCTGGGTAATTTTTCCAATTTTTAGTTGTATTTCTAGATAGGATTCCAATTGATAAGATGGATGCAGGTTAGTGTAGCTTCCACCTCATCCTTCACCTTCTTCTGTTGTATCTGCTGGTGGTTCCTTTGTTGTTGGGTTTCCTCTCCCATTGGGTATCCTGGTGTTCACAGAATCCACCATCTGGTTTTTCAATGTCCACTACAACTTTTGTTCTCCTGTTTTCATGTGTGCTAGAGTATTATTGGCTGTTTGCTCTGTTATTCTATTGATCAGCTAGGTTTTCCTCCTTTGTATAAGGGGAAGTGGAATCTGCTCCTTCACACCTTGCTGCCATCTTCCTCCCCTCCCTTTTGATTCTTAAGCTTTGTACACTTATTTTTTTCTCTCTGCTAAATGTAAAACTGTGTTTTATCTGCAATGCTCTATATTGCAACAGAGTAAATTTTTCTGCCTTTTTGTTTTAGAAAAATATTTAAACAGTAATTTCATCCCCAGCAAAAAAATTTGTTCTCTTTTTTAAACCTCTATTAGTTATTTTATATTTCTCTTTCTATAGTCTTCAACATTTCCTTTTAAATATTTATTTCTTTTTATTTCTCTTCCTTGAGTTATAAACTTCCCTTGTGAACCTGGAACTCTGTTCACTCACATTTAAGAGGGAGACAGTGAAAACCTCTATGTGGCATGGGGCTTGCTAGCTACCTGTCAGCTTGTCTAGAATCAAAGTGATTTCTCACTAAAGAAGGTTCAGACGTGTTCTTCAGGATGTCTATTTACTTCATGGTAACATAAGGATTATATTACTCACCCCGATTCCAGCCACCTGTGACATCTGTTCCTTTCCAATTAGCTGCCTTAATGTTGATACTTGCATTTTCAGTCTCCCAAGAGCTCACCAATTTATTGGAGAAATATTTCAAAGTAGATTTTTCTATATATAAACCACAACAAAACCGAGGGAATTTAAATAGATGGTAAAAGTTACCACAATATTTTTAAACACTATTTAGGAATCTTTGCAAGGTAATTTTGAGATTAAAGTTAGAAAACCAGGAACCAAGTAGTCTCATTACATAGAAGCAAGTTTTGAAGGTGGCACGTGCCTTGTTTTGGAGAGAAAATGTAATTTTTACAGCAAATGATGACTTTGTATTTTCCACAAATACTTTTAATTCTAGTGAATGTGAATTATAACCATCAAACCAAACATATAGACTTAGTTACAGCCCACTTCTTTTGGAGACCAACATACTTATTTTGTTTACACAGGGCTCACAAGTAAAACTTCAGTTAGTTTTTAATAGTAAATGTAGAATATTTGAACAGGATGCCAGTTTTAGATACATGTAAAATAACAACACTGAATTATTTTAAATATAAGCTTTCATATTTTCAAACTTTATCTAAAATTCAAATATTATTCATAGGTCTGACTATTCTCAACTCTGATTATCCTGAAGGATAGAGGGTAGCTATATTTTCAATAAATCAAATATCTATTCATTTTCACAATTCACAAAAATCATTTCACCTTTAATAAATGTTATAAAAAGCTGAGTGTGTTACTTTTATGTCAATAAGCAGAACAAATAAAATACAACAATAGTGCTAGTAAATAAACACCTAATAGAGATTATACTTAATAGGGTTTCATGTGGCTACTTCAGGTTGTCTGGGAATAGCCACTAAAACTATAGACTTGCCAACATCCTTTTCCCATAACTACATTGAAAAATGTTTGCAAGTATCTGGCATGATAAATTCGAGGTTCATTTCTTGAGTTATTTGTTCATAATGGTTTCCTGGTATATAAATATATATTCAAACATGATAAAATAAAATAAATAAAATAAAATAATAAAATAAAATAAAACTTCTACAAAGTTGAGAGAAAATGATGGAGATTCCCTTCCACAGACTACAGGAATCCATGGCTAGGTATATAACATACTATTTGAGGTATTTTATGAATTACACCCTAAATCTAGAGCACCTCATTTTGGGAGTGGACATGAGTCTCTACAAAATGTGACATCATGACTCCATTTTCTCTTGCTTGACCTGCAAAATTACAGAGAAGATTTATTTCAGATTTAAAGTATGCCAGGCTCTCTGCTAAATGCTTCTTCTTCATTAATTGATTTTATCTTATTAAAAAATCATGAAACATGTGAGAGCCTCTCAGAAATTATCCAGCCATATAATATGAAAAATAGAGACATTTATTGAAGAAAATGCAAGATACAAGAAACATTGTACATGGGACAATGATGCCTCAGTCCACTTCAAAGTAGACACCTTGGAACCTCACACAATTCTCCCAATTACCATTGGCTTTCCTATCATATTTCACTGAATCTCATCTGTGGCCTGAAATCTCTTCCTTTTCTAAGGTGATTTTAGTTTTGGGGAAAGTCAGAAGTCACAAAGTGCCAAATCTGGGCTTTTGGGAGCCTGAGTCACCTGGGTGATTTGCTGTTTCACAAAAAACCCTGCATGAGAAGTGATACATGAGTGAGAACATTGTCACCATTAAGCAGCCAATCACCATTTGCCCACAGCTGTGGCCTTCTTGATCATCTGAATAGTTTCTGTGAAGGAATGTGCAAGCTTAATGCAAAATTTGACACAGATTCATTGCTGTACTCTCTCAGCCATTTTGAATGTGCAGCCACACAGTACACATGTTCCCTCTATGGTATCTACCACCCTGACTGACTGTTCACGCATGCACATTCCAGTCCACTCTTCTTGGCTGCCAGGTTACATTAATGTCACACAAATAGTTTTCGTTATATTAACAAAGCTGGACTTTTTCCAGACAGACCTCATATATTATTAAGCCTCCTTTTTAAATTATTTTAAAATTTATTTTAATTTTATTTTTTGCATTATCATTTATCCCCTTAACATCCCTTCCACCCAACCTGCAATCACTACATTGTTGTCCATGTCCATGAGCCTTTTTCCTTTTTGCTTGATTCTCCAAACTCCTTTTGTAATTAAGGAAATAGCTCAATAAAACTGCTATATTGATGGTTTATAAGACTAAATTGCCGTAAATGTAATCAAGGTTTAAATCCAAGTGGTCTCAATCCATGGATTTTGGAATTATACTTAATCAGTGATGGAGATAAGTTTGTTTACAGAAGGATACAATATATTTTGTTATCATTTATTTACAGGAGATATTTAATTGAGAGTGGTAAAGAGACAAAATATAAGGGTTTATATTTCTAGACTGAGACTGGTTTTGAGATAAAAGAGAAAGCATAAGTTTATTTGGTAGTATATAAAGGTTAGGAAAAGACAATTTATTATGGAGCTCTCAATATTCATTAGTCATTGTGTTAGCTGTTTAAAATGTGCATATGACCTTCTCTTCAAGAAAACCAGATTGGGTGGGTATTGACATTTCCATTTTAACTTAAAGAAAAAGCTCAGAGAGATGCAGACACCCAAAGTCAAACACCTACTCTAAAAATTAGGCATCAGTATTTACATGTTGGAAGATCATTAAAATAATCTATTCCTAACTTTTCTTCCCACACCATTGCTATGGAGACTCAGAGCTGCCATCTCTCTCCTTAGCCAGCTGTTTGTACTGTTCTTTCTTTTAGCCCCATGTTTTATTATAGTTTGTTTGTTCTCATGGGCTGATTGTACCCTGAGAATCCTATTGGAAAACACATCATGAGAGTGGGAAGAGGAATGAGTCTCAGCTTGTCCATCTCTCCCTGGGACATAGGTAAGCACTGAGACCTCCCAGTTGCTCTGTGTGTAACGCACAGAGTGCCACGTGTGAAGCAGCCCTGAACACCTGCTTTGGAAAGTTGTCAGTAAACATAGGATGTAAGCTGAAAGAAAAATGCTATTTCAGTTTCACATTAATCATTTTCACTGTTAAACATGTGATATTTTCAGAAGTCTTGGCGAGTAACTAATTGGATTTTGAAAGAAAGCTGAGCACTTTGAGGGAGTGAGGATTCAGTATGTAGATATTATTATTATTGTTCTTTCTGATAAAGGATTAATTTCATGGTATGAGAATAGCATAATTGTTTATGATCAGATAAATAGAACAAGCATATGTTTGCTCATCTTCTCACTGAATCTTGCCATTATTTTGAAATCAATTAACCAAGAAGTAGCAGTACTTTTTTCTTCCATAAATCTACCTACAATTTCCCATTTTCCTCCTCAAAGGTAAATGCTTTTCTCTAGTAGTCCCAAACATAAATTGAAAAGTTCAAAGCAATTTGTTAATTCTTTTCCTTTTTTAGATTATTTATTCCTTTTTTCAATTTTACTACTTCTCCTGACCTCACTTCATATTTCCCCCTCTTCTCATAGTAATATTAATTCTTCATTGTAAATTGACTGTTAAACATTCGATTAAAAAATTCAAAAGTAAACATGTACCAATATTTATGAAGGACACAATTAGAAAGTTTTGGATAATATCAAATTATATTATCAATTTATTTATAAGTGATACTTTATACTACATTAAATATTAACATGAATATACACTGATGTATCAGACCAATTTTCCCTCAATTTATCATCAATTTAATAGTGAATCAAATCTGCATTTTGATCCTAGAGTCTTAACATTATTAAAACAACTGTCAATAGTGCATAATCTTCTCAATAGAAATTTCCAGATTTAAAGTATTTTTAATAATTTCATTGTTATCCAAGAGGATCATTGAGCTGAAAATAATTATTTAAGTATTTTAGTGTGATGATATTAAATCAGTGTGAAATTTAATACATAATCAACATTCCAAAATTTTTACCATAAAATTAATATCACTATAGAAATGTACACTTGAAACTTATGTGATCTTATTAACTAGTCACCCCAATAATATAAAAGGAATTAATGTTATTGGAACTACACATTTTGCTGATATGGTTATTTTCAAATCTATTAAAAGTCTTTTAAGAGGTCCTAAATGTTTTTGTTATGTTTAAATATGTATATTTTATATAAGATGTAGATTAAAACATATATATATATATATAATTATGGTTTGGCTTATTAATATGAAAAACCTCTTAATATGAAGGGCTCTTACCCATCACAGTCAATAGCTATCAATAACTATTATATATACAATGCATAGAGTTACAACTGATAATTTTCAGTTATAATACCTTTTAATTTCTGCATTCACATTGACTACAGGAGTCCTCTGATATTTTAATTTTAGATATTAGAACAAATATTTTATTATGTGAATGACCAATCATAAACAGCTAAAGTTTCCCTTTTTACTTGTTCACATTAAATAAATCAGCTTACAGGTAAATGATTTCAGGTGGAAAAGTTTAGAACAAAGAAGGTCTTCAACTTTAATTAAAGAAATTGCATACAAGAAATTTTGTGACATTTTTCTGGTGAAAGTATTCTAGACAAACTCTAAATTGTATTGGTAACACAGGATTCCCAGCGAGAAGAAAGGAGTACAATTATGCATATGTCTTGCCTTGAAGGCTATAAACCACCCATTCAGATTACTGAAGTTTATGGTCAAGGTCATCATTTATTGTCCAAAAGTCTATACAAAAGCATTATTCTATATAATACTTAGATTGGTTAAACACATTTCTTGGAGTGAAGCAATTCAGAAGACATTTTGAGACACTTAAATGTAACTAAGTCAATAAAATTTTATAGTGGAAATAGATCTGAGTTCTACTTTTTTAAAGTATATCAGCAAGTTATTTGGGCTTTATTTTAATCTGAAAACTGTTATTAAAATATTAAAATTATGTTTGACCTGTTATTTTTGGTGAAAACTACATAAACGATACATTGTATTCTGTTCTACATCCACATTAAACATTCCAGTGGTCAGTAAATGACTAAATTATATTTATTTGGAGAACCAAGTTCTGTCCCAGATGGAAGCATAGGTATAAATGCTTCACTTCCTAGCACAACCAAAAGAAATTGAAATAAGGAACAAACTGATAGTAACCAGAGAGGAGGGGGGAGAAATATAATAGGGAAAGGGCCACCACGGAACATGTATAAAGGACACATGGATGAAGGCAAAGGGGTAGGTACAAGTTTAGGAGGCAGGGTTGGGTGGGGTGGGGGAGCATGGTGGGGAAAAATGGAGACAACTTGAACAACCATAAAATATTAATAAATAAAATGATAATTTCACATATGAAAAGCAAAAAATTAAAGGAAAGATAATCAATTTAAAAACAATAAACAACCTGAACTTCCAGAAAATTAAATCGCTTTAAACACTGACAACCAAGGAGTTGAATAAACATTCATCTGGACTCATAGGTAGGAGGGGTGGAGACAGGCAGCAGTGGAGATGATCTATGGGAAGGTGGCAGGCAGCAAGGGTGAGGCATGGGCTGGCTGATGGGGAAACTAAAGACTCAAAACATCTACCTATAAAATACTGTAGGGGTTGTAAAATACTGACAGTGGGAGAAACTCCCAATATCACAGGAGAGTTCATTGGAAAGTGAGGCTAGAGCAGAGTGAGCTAGCAGCATTGTTGCCTTTCTGACCCCTCCCTCATATACAATGCCACAACGCAGTAAAGAAGGTTGCCCTGGGTTGGTGAATACCTAAGGCTTCACCACTGGCTTATAGCATAACGGCTGTGCTAAGACAAGGAAATGTGGCCTAAATGAAAGAAGAGATCAAAACTCCAGAAAAAGAGCTAAGTGATGAGGAGATTGACAACCTATCTGATGCAGAGTTCAAAACACTGGTAATCAGGATGCTCACAGAAATGGTTGAGTATGGTTGAAAAATAGAGGAAAAAGTGAAGGCTATGCAAAGTAAAATAAAGGAAAATATACATGGAACCAACAGTGAAGGAAAGGAAACTGGGACTCCAATCAATAATTTGGAAGAGAAGGAAGAAATAAACACTCAATGAGAACAGAATGAAGAAACAAGAATTCAAAAAAATGAGGAGAGACTTAGGAACCTCTGGGACAGCTTTAATTGATTGCTTCAACATTCATATCATAGAGGTGCCAGAAGGAGAACTAGAACAAGAAGTTGAAAACTTATTTGAAAAAAAATTATGAAGGAAAATTCCCCCAATTTAGCAAAGGAAATAGACTTCCAGGAAGTCCAGGAAGCCCAGAGAATTCCAAAGATATTGGACCCAAGGAGGAACACACCAAGGCACATCATAATTACGTTACCCAAGATTGAAGACAAGGAGAGTATCTTAAAAGCAGCAATAGAAAGGGAGACAGTTACCTACAAAGGAGTTCCCATAAGACTTTCGGGTGATTTCTCAAAAGAAAACTTGTAGTCAAGAAGGGGCTGAAAAGAAGTATTCAAAATCAAGAAAGGCAAGGACCTATATCCAAGATTACTCTATCCAGCAAAGCTATCATTTAGAATAGAAGGGTAGATAAAGTGCTTCCCAGGTAAGGTCAAGTTAGAAGAGTTCATTATCACCAAGCTGTTATTATATGAAATGTTAAAAGGACTTATCTAAGGAAAAAAAGAAGATCAGAAACTACCAACAGTAAAATGACAAAAAGACTCACAACTATCAATAATCAAACCTAAATAAAAAATGAAAACAAACTGAGGAAACAACTAGAACAGGAAGAGATTCACAGAAATGGAGTTCACAGGAGGGTTATCAGTAGGGATTTAGAGGGATAGAATGTGGGGGGAAAGTACAGGGCATAAGAAGGATAATTGGTAGGCATAAAATAGACAGGGGGAGGTTAAGAATAGTATAGGAAATAGAGAAGCCAAAAATTTTTGTGTACAACCCATAGACATGAACTAAGAGGGTGAATGCTGGAGGGTAGGCATGTGCAGGTCAGAAAGGGGATAAAGGGGAGAAAAAAATGGGACAACTGTAATAGCATAATGAATAAAATATACTTACAATTATATTTATTTGAACAAAAGCTATTGAGAATCTATAACAGGCAATCTCTAAGTGCTAGACACAGTGAGAAATAAGAGGAAGTTTGTGATGACTTCTTCAAGTTATGACTGAATAGCTGATGTGGTAGGCTTCTCTTGGTCCTGTGACAAATTGTCACTAAAATGACACAAATATATTACCTTGTGAATATCAGAAGTCTGAAATGGGTCAGCAGAACTATATTCCTTCTGGAGACTCCATGAAGAGAATTTATTTATTATAGTTGTTTTTTTTTTTCCCAACTGATGGGTCTGCTCACATTCTTTGGCTAATGACTTCATCTTTCTAACCTCTACACCTGTTGTTACATCACCTTCTCTAATATTCTGTAGTAAATATTCTCAAATATCTTACTAAGTCTTTAAGTCAAATATTAAATTTGACTCAACTGACCTCTAGCAGCCAGCATGGTTGCTGTTATTTCACTTGACTTACTGTCATTGTTAATAAAGTTTACCATGTTGTTGTTGTGAAGTATTTTCAAACTAGACTGGGTATATAATATTGCACATACCAAATCATTGTTAATTTTGTTCTTTATTAAGTAGAACTTACAGGGGGATTAATTGCAAAATATTTCCTAGGAGTTTATTTTTTTGTCTCCTTCTCTTTCCATCTGTTTAAGAATATTTGGATGAAGGAGAACATATCTATGAAAAATAGGTTACTCTTCTGGTGGATGGGTGGTTTTAAAAATATTCTATAAAGATAAATTATCAGCAATGTGTTTCTGTAGTGATCTCTAAATGAGAGGACTTGTAAATACTTAGGGCACATCAAGGGAAATTTAGTATGCTGCTTTCAGATCATCATAGCACTTTATAGAAAATTATAATTTGAAATAAAATGCTGCATAAAATATTTAAAATGTTTATGGTGATTCTAAAGTATTTTAAAAACTTGAAATAAAATCTGTTTTTGAAAGCAGTAAAAGTCTTTGCCCAAAGTACTCAATACAGGCAGTTATGTGCTGACTTTAATCCTAATTAATTTAGGGAAGAAAATTATATTCTATTCCATTTTGGCTTTATGTTATTTCATCCCCATGTCTATTTAAACACACTTTTTTCTTATATTAATCTATGTGGGATCTCTAGAGCTATTTACATACATTTTCAAAATTCAGTTATGGCAACATTAAACTAGTATACAGTGTAATATATTTTTTAAAAAATTTTTATTATCTTACATTTTACTGTTGAGTGCATCTTCAGGCAACCCCGGCAACAATAACAAATTTTTTTTTTTCCATCCTCCCTTGTAATCATGGAGATGTGATGGATTTGTAACCTGCTGTGAAGTCTGAATTATGCCTCAGAGCTGTGCTTGAATGTGGTCTTCTTGAATCAAAACTATCAGTCTTGATTCCCCTACATTGTACATTCTTTCAGTAAGAGGCTACCTGGGGTCATATTCTATATTAAGTACTTTTAATTTTTAAGACACTGAATCATGTCATGAAAACAAATTTTTATTTTGTAGTAAATGTGAAACATGAAAATTCAATCATCCACAACTCATACTAACCAAATCAATAGTAAAGACATTTTGATGAGAGTGGAAAGAGGGTGGATAAATACAATAACTTTGTTTAGATTTTTAAAAAGTATAACAGACAGACAAAAATGTGATAATAAAATTCATTTACTTTTAAGGACAGCAATTTGAAGATGTTATGTTAGAAATGGACTTAGAAAAATGATTAGAATGATTTTAGAAGATTATCTCAATTCTCTGACCCTCAATATCATAATTGCTAATATTTTACTTATATTTTTAAAAATCATGTTAAAAGCAATAGAGCATCATCAGAATATATTAGATATCATCTGAAAATTAATGTAGCTTTTAACATGCCGTGTGCTTGAAAAAATCAAGCCCAAATATCATAATAAACATGCTATTATTTCCAAGTAAATTATACTACTATTTTTAGTAACTATAATTTATTGTGAGCTAGAGATATCTTTCTCTGCCTCTGCTCTTCTAGATCTTTATTCTAGATAATACTGCTCACCACAAACTCTAAAGTTCCCAGTAAAGGAGAAAAGGTAATCTAATTGACTCACACTAAGAAGCTAACAGCTTTGATCCAATTAACCAGGTTCAGGGTTTAGTTCATTATTTTGCAGGTTAATCAGGAGAGGCCACCAGTCTCTGTAAGGAGGAAAGGTAATAGAACTTGAGAGAGTTCTTAAATGGTGATTGAGAGCTGTGGCTTTAAATTCAGATGGGTTTTTTCCCCATTTCTGTTGTTTCCAAGCTATAGGACTTTACCCCAATCATTTGATCTTTTGTTCCTCAGTTTCCTAATTTATTTATGAAAAGGGATGGCAATCAACCAAACTTCATGGAGATATTTTGGAAATTAACTAAATTAATCATAACATAATGATCTGCAGCATGTCTGGCATAGAGTGAGTGCTCTGCAAATTAATTTCTTTTTTATTCCTCTATTTTTCTTACTCTGGCTTAATCACATTAGCCAAGTGTCTGCATTACCTTTGTGTTACAGTACTAAAGAAATAAATGCAGATCTTTTTTACACAACCTGCATTTTTGGCATGTGTTGAAGGGATTAGTAGACTTAGAGAGACAAGCATTTTCATAGACAAGATGGAGAAAGACATTTCCTAAGATCAGGAAATATTAAAGAAAGGGAAGACTGAATTTCTGCTGCACATTTGTGAGTATTTCTCTTAGATATATTCCTAGGAATTGAATAGTGAGTCTGTGGAATTCAGCAGGATTCAACTTTTAAAGAAAATTCTAAATGCTTTCCAAAAGTTCAATGGATCTGAACTCACATAAACCACCTATAAAGGAACCCACTGACTGGAATTCTTTTCACCATTTGGTATAATAAAAACTCATATTTTTTGAAATCATTGGTTGAAATGGTCTCATTAAAGCCATGATATATGTTTCCCTTGTTACTCATATATCAATATGTTTGTGGGCCATATATATTTCCTATTCTGTGAAATGTCTAAGGAGTGACAGTGTAAACATTTAGCAATTGCTACAGAAAATGCACCAATCAATGCCTGGTCAATTAGAAAAAAAAAAGATGAATAAGATGAATACAAGCCTGCAAGATGAATGTAAGCCTGTATTTTTGTATATTGTTGGAATAGTAACCCAAAATTTTCATGTCTTTTACCCATTTTTCTACCATATTTTAAGCTTTTTTAATTGTTTATTTATAGTTTATATTCTGGACACACCAATCTTTTGTCAGATGTGTGTATAACAGGTATTTTCTCAAGTGTAGCTTATTTTTCCCCACAAGATCCTAATTTAATTTAGTTAAATTTAGAAATACTTCTTTTATTATAAAGACCCCTATTTTGTTGGGTTTTTAAAGTTCCATCTTTAATTTCTTTTTTTTTTTTAAGGAGATTTCATACTGTTTTCCACAGTGACTGCACCAATCTGCTGCCCAACCAACAATGTGCCATAGTTCCCTTTTCCCCATATCCTTGTCAGCACTTATTATTTGATGATTTTTTAATGATGACCATTCTGACAGTATGAATTGGTATCTCATTGTGGTTTTTATTTGCATCTCTAATAGCTAGTGATGCTGAACATTTTTTTATGTGTCTATTGGCCTTCTGTGTGTTCTTTTTGGAGAAGTATCTGATCATGTCCTCTACCCATTTTTTAATTGGATTTTTTGTCTTCCTGGAGTGGAGCCATGTGCATTCTTTATATATTTTGGGGGCCAAACCCTTGTCCAATGTATCATTGGCAAATCTGTTTTCCCATATGGTCGGTTCCCTTTCAATTTTATTTATGTTTCCTTTAGCCATGCAGATGCTTTTTAGTTTGATATAGTACCATTTTTTAATTCTTTCTTTTATATCCCTTGCTCTAAAGGATGTATTGGTGAAAATATCGCTGCATGGGATATTTGAAAAATTTGCCTGCCTATGTTTTTCTCTGAGACTTTTTATGGTGTCCCAACTTATATTTAAGTCTTTTATCCATTTTGAGTTTATTCTTGTGTATAGTGTAAGTTGATGGTCTAGTTTCACTTTTATTGCATGCTCTTGTCCAGATCTCCCAATACCATTTATTAAATAGGCTATTTTTTTAATTTAAAATATTTTATTGTTGTTCAGTTACAGTTGTCCATATTTTCTCCCCACCCTCTCCAAACCCACCTCCCTCCCTTGCTTCCACCTTCCCTCTTGGTTTTGTGCATGTGTCCTTTATAGTAGTTCCTAAAAACCCTTCTTGCCATTATCCCTCCTTCCCCTCTGGCTATTGTTAAATTGTTCTTAATTTCAATGACTCTGGTTATATTTTGTTTGATTTTTTCTTCTGTTGATTATGTTCCAGTTAAAGGTGAGATCATATGGTATTTGCCCCTCATCACCTTGCTTATTTCACTTAGCATAAAGCTCTCCAGTTCTATCCATGCTCTTGCAAAGGGTAGGAGCTCCTTTTTTCTCTCTGCTGCATAGAATTCCATTGTATAAATGTACTATAGCTTTTTGATCCATTCGTTTGCTGATGGGCACTTAGGTTGCTTCCAGCACTTGGCTATTATAAATTGTGCTGCTATGAACATTGGGGTGCATAGCTTCTTTTGGATTGGTGTTTCAGGGCTCTTAGGATATAATCCCAGCAGTGGAATTGTTGGGTCAAAAGGCAGTTCCATTTTTAGTTTTCTGAGGAAATTCCATAATGAAGAGGCTATTTCTACTCCATTTTATGTTCCTGCCCCCTTTGTCAAATGTTAATATGCCAATATTGACTGTATTGACATTGGTTTATTTCTGGGCTCTTTATTCTTCTCCTTTGGTCTATGTGTCTGTTCTTATGCTAGGTCAAAACTATTTTGATTTTGATTATTTGTAAAATAGTTTGATATAAGGTATTGTGATCCATCCTACTTTGTTCTTCTTTCTCAAAATTGCTAAGTGTATTCAGGGTTGTTTATGGCTCCAAAACTCAGGACTTTTTTCACCCTCTGTGGATGAATTGTAATGCAATCAATTTGAACAAATCTTCTAGCTTGGGATCTCCCTCATTTAATCCTCTTTCTTTGGTTTGCTTTAATTTTCATAGGCTGACTTTACTAAAAGTCATTGTAGGAGGTCTGATAATGTTATTGGAATAAATCACTATCATTTATCCATATTGTATTAATACTCTTTGGTGTAGAGATTTTCTAGTCTTCTGTTTCAAATACTTCTTAGCACAGCTGTAAGACATCCCAAATGGCACACAGACATTAATGATCTAAGCTGGGAAGGCTGCATTTATGTCCTGAAATGAGAGTTTGTTTAGTATTCATTTTTAGGTAAATGTCTTTGATGATTTGTTTATTAAATAACTCATTATCAATTATTATACTCTGATGAAAACTTAGAACCTAAAACATCTTCTGTCTAAGGAATTTATGAAAAAATGACCTTATTATGAAAATGGTCTTATTATGATATATGGGTTATTACTTTTTTTGCATTTTATATTTAAAGTTGTAATAAAATGCATGCAACCTTAATCATAGATCAAAATACATTTAATAATATTATTCATATCATTGATGTTTGTGCATTTTTTTCTATCAAAAATCTCTATCAAGTATGAAAAAATATCTTGATATTCTCTTCTGCTTTTTTTAGTATATTTTATTGATTATGCTATTACAGTTTTCCCATTTTACCCCCTTAATTCTCCCTTTGCCCTGCACCCCTCCAGCCCTCCAGGATTTCCCCCCTTTAGTTCATGTCTATGAGTTGTACCTACAAGTTCTTTTAATTCTGTTTCCTATACCATTCTTAACCTCTCCCCATCTATTTTATATCTACAAATTTTGCTTCTTATTCCTTATATCTCCCCCACATTCTTCCCCTCCCCTTCACCACTGAAAACCCTCTATGCAATGTTCATTTCTCTGATTCTCTTCCTGTTCTAGTTGTTTGGTTAATTTTTGTTTTCCTTGTTTGTTTCCTTAGTTCAGTTGTTGATAGTTGTGAGTTTGTTGTCATTATACTGTTTATAGTTTTTGATCTAATCCTATTTCTTAGGTAAGCCCCTTTAACATTTCATATCATAAGGGCTTGATAATGATGAACTCCTTTTAACATGACCTTAACTGGGAAGCACTTTATCTGCTCTTCCTTTCTAAATGAAAACTTTGCACGATAGAGTAATCTTGGATGCAGGTCCTTGCCTTTCATGACTTGGAATACTTCTTTCCAGCCCCTTCTTTCCTATAAGGTTTCTTTTGAGAAATCAGCTGAAAGTCTTGTGGGAACTCTTTTGTAGATAACTGTCTCCTATTCTCTTGCTACTTTGAAGATTCTCTCCTTATCTTTCACCTTGGGTAACTTAATGATGATGGGCCTTGGTGTGTTTTTCTTTGGGTCCAATATCTTTGGTATTCTCTGGGAAGTCCTGGACTTCCTGGAAGTGTATTTTCTTCACCATATTGGGGAAGTTTTTTTTTCATTATTTATTCAAATAAGTTTTCAACTTCTTGCTCTTGTTCTTCTCCTTCTGCCACCCTATGATTTGGATATTGGAATGTTTAAAGTTGTCCCAGAGTTTCCTAAGTCTGTCCTCATTTTTTTCTATTCTTATTTCTTCATTCTGTTCTTATTGATATTTATTTCTTCCTTTTCTTCCAAATCATTGATGTGAAGCCTAGTTTTTTTTTCTTTCATTGCTGGTTCCCTGAATATTTTGCTTTATTACACTTTGGGTAGCCTTCATTTGTTGCTTCATTTTGTGACCAAGCTTAATCAGTTCGGTGAGCATCCTGATTACCAGTGTTTTGAACTCTTTATCAGATAGGTTGTTAATCTCCTCATCGCTTAGCTCTTTTTCTGGAATTTTGATCTCCTTTCACTTGAGCCATATTTCTTTGTCTAGGTGCACTTGTCATGTTGTAAGGGGGAAGGGCCTAAGGTATTTGCCATGGCAAACCAACCCTCTTTACTCTGTTGTGACACTGTTTATGGAGGAGGGGACAGAAATGGAACAATGCATCTTGCTTGCTCAACTCTAGCCCCACATTTCAACAAACTGTCCTGTAAGATTGGGAGTTTTTCTCTCTGTGGCACCCCCTGAGGTAGTTTACAGCTAGCTTTGAGTCTTAGTTTCTCATTCAGTCAGCCCTACCTTGCTCATGTGGTCCACCGTCTTGCAGCGAGTCTGCTCAGCCAGCCAACCTCCTACCTCTGTGGTCCAATGCGTTGCTGCTGGTCCTCTCAGACAGCCCCACCCACACAATCTGCCCCTTACCAGGGGTCTTTTCCACACAGTAGGCTTCCCATCTCCTTCCTACTAGTGTGGTGGAATATTTCTCTAATTCCCTAGTTGTCAGAGTTCCATGCAGTTTGATTTTCTGGCACTTGTGGTTGTTTGTTGTTTTTAGATTGGTTGTTATCCTTACTTTGGTTGTACATGGAAGAAAAGGGTTTCTACCTACACCTCTATGTTGGCCAGAGCTTTGGCTGATTTTTTATGGTTATATTTCCTTAGGTATTCATGATTTATATATATTCAGATGGATGTTATTATGTGCTCAAAAATTTTGTCTTCATTGCATATTTTTAAATAATCCTTAGATTGAAACCAGGGTAAAGCTTTATTAGTCTACCTTCTTTTATCTTAGCATTAATTGAACAATTTACTCTAATGCTTGTTTTAGGTTGTCCATCATCCTTAACTACTGGTTGTGGTATGGATTGGTCATGGCTTCTCTCTGCATGGAACTGAGTGGAACATTAATAGCTGATTTTGTGCACTTCTATCACCATTTAATCTTCAAACATTAATATTGAAGACAGTATTGGAGACATGTTTTCATAAATATATATAACTATATATCCATATATGTGTACATAATACATACATGTATACACATGTACCTATATATCCAAATATGTATGAAGCACTATGATAAATTATAGCCTTTGCTTTATAGCCTAAATGACTTGCTCACTTCCACCTTTGCTAGTTAACTTACTCTTTTTTAAGCAAGCAAAATCAATTCTTCATTTATTCTTACCTTCATTCCTGCATTTCAACCTTGCCATTACCAATAACCAAATAGTATTCCACAATTACATGAATTTGTTTTTTAAAGTTTTTAGTGAAAAGGATGGTAACATTTGTATTGAATTATAAATATATGTAGATTTACTCTTCTTTCCTACATTTTTCTCTTCATTGTTTTTATAAGTTTTCTGCTTCATTTTATAGTTTCTGCTAACATTTTATAGTTTAATAGATCTGGTTTGTTTCATAGAAATGATCGTCTTTCTTTCAATGCAATATATTTATTAAAGATTATCTTAATAGATCTTTCTAAAGGAGGATGACCATTCATTCTTCTGAATTAAAGTATAAACAGTCTTCATAAATTGTTCTCTGGAGTTAACAAATGGGTCTTTTTTATTCTTACTATTTTATCATTTCCATTTTAAGATGGTAGAATTATTTCAGGTTTATAATACCTTATTTTCCATTTAGGCTTTTATAATTATTTAGAACAGGTCCATAATAAAATTAAAATCTTAATACAACTTTCTTAATTTTCAATTTATGCCAAATGAACTCTGAAAATAATAACCAGTTTTGACCTCAGTGTTTTTTCACCATGAAATATTCACTTTTCTTAAGTGTAAATGAACTTTTGTTATTTGAAGTCAGGTTGCCTCATAATTGCACATGGATAATTAAAGCAAGCCCATAAACAATCAAAAAGTAAATGCCAATGTTAAGTTGGTGGTCTGTTTCACTGAACACAAAATCACTGTGTAAGACTGCTTAAAATATCAGAATCTAGATGTGTTTCTAATATGCTAAATAAGTTATTCAAGGGCAAAAAGTTATTCAAGGGCAATATTGTTTCTCTAAGTGATGTTCATATGACCTAAAATAATTAAAAAAAAGATTTCAATTGCTTAATATAAGCAATGTATATATGTAAGTCATACATACAAAATCATTGGTTTGGAGAATGAATGCATATTGTAATATGAAAAAGCAAAATAACTTAAATAATTTTTCTGGAAGAATGGTCCTGGTTATAGGTCTCACATTTTTTAATAATATATAATGAATTGATTTGTGGTATAAAAATGGGAAATAGCATGAGAACATTTAAAAAATTGTTTTATTTATTAACTCTTGAGACATTTTGCTAAATGGTATAGTTTTTATCCCTTACTCTGTCCTCTACATGCCTGTGAACCAATGGGTTACAGTCTATGCAATTTTGGGGTAAATCATACAAAAATAAAATTTTAATCTAGTTCTATGGTGTTATCATGAGATATGTGATTGAATAACTACAAAGTATTGTGAGATAATAGAGTAACACAATTTATCTGTCATAGCCACAGATAGTTATTAATATCCTACATATATGCACAAAATACAGTTGCCCCTTTAACAATATGGGTTTAAACTGTGTAGGTCCACTTGCATGTGAATATTTTTTAATAAATACTGTGTTTTTTCTCTTTCATATGATTTTCTTAAATAACATATTCTCTCTAATTTATTATAAGAATACAGTACATAATAAATATAACATACAAAATATGTGGTAATTATTGGTTTACATTATCAGTGAAGTCAACATTAGTATTTAAGTTTTGGGGGGAGTCAAAGATTATAGGTGGATTTTTGACTCCATAAGAGCATGGGGGTCAATGCCCCTAACAACTATGTTGTTCAAGAATCAACTGTATATCCCTAATAAACCTTACATTTGTGTTGAATTGGAGTCTATGACAGTTAGTATGAACAGATATGTCTCTTACTGGTTGGCTGACGGCTGATCAGAGGGTTGTGTCACCAATGATTCCATCTACTTGTTGCAAGTCAATAGAGACATTTGATATTTGTGACTTAAAATATGAAGAAGGCCTGGGTTGCTGTGCTGTTGAAGAAAGATGAAAGGAGATTTACTCCCAAAGTGTGAAGTGGATCCATGACTGTGATTCTATAGAACTCTGAGTGTTCCAAAACATTGCCCTGGGTGAGACTGGATGAGATAGACCTCAAAGGCTGTGGTTGTATTTGGAACCATGGAGGCCAGACTTCAAACATCAGAGTTCAATCTTGGCAGTAATCTCTGTGTTCCATTAGTGATATAGAAGTAACAGAAGCCATAGGACAAGAGACCAGGATGTTAGGCTGAGTGATTTAGACAAGAAGCCTCCTGATTACTATGTTACCTCAGACATTAGACTGCCTTCCTTCATTTTCTACCCCGGATCTCTTTAGGTCCCTAGAGAGTGGACACCAGCTCTAATAGTGCCAGAACTGTGTGCTCCTGTCAGTTCCATTTAATAGTGGCCTCGGGGTCAGATATAAATTATTTAAACACAGCCAAGAAATATAGTATTTATTATACTACTGAGTCTATGGATTTAGTAATGCCTTCTATGTTTACTCAAAATGTACCGAATTTTATTCCTTTCAGTTATCACTTAAAATAACAAGAATAATTTTGTTTCAAAGACTTGGGTATGGAAATGAGAAAAACACTATTTGGTAAAGAAAACACACAGGGACAGTCTATAAAAATGGCACCACCAGAGTTATTTTCCCTGGCATATCTCTCTCTCTGAGTCTGCCATGTGCCACACCCCTTTAAGAGTCAGTGAGCCTTTGGATGTCTCTATCCATGTTGGGGACTGCCCTGCCTGGTCTCAGGAAGCTGTAACCCCCTGTGACTTAGGCTGAGTGAGAGACCTCTGGACCAGGAGCCACTAAGGAGACAAAAACTTATTTCCCTGGCATGAACTCTGCCTGTTCAAATGCCTGGATCCCTTTTGCATGATCGGCAGTCAACGATGGGTAACAATTCTCTAGGAAAGAAAATTAACCTAAGACAGACGTGATCATGTGGGAATGCCACAGGGAAGAGACTCACGGGGCTGTGGAAATGAAGGGGTGATTGACATCAACCCCTGCCCCCTCGGTTATGTCAAAGCCTGAGTCTTTGTACTTAGATGTGAGAAATCCAAGTCTCCTGAATGCCTTTGTCTCCTGACTGCCAGGCTCAGGCCTGTGGAAATAGCTAAGGGGGCAGCCCAGACCAGAGATGGCGGACCCCCGGGGTAATCAGGCCTGGGATATAGAATATGCAAGATCCTGTGAGATTTGTTTGCTGGAGGATGTTAGTAACTTGGAATTTAAAGGCACAGACAGGAAACCTTTGGAATCTGTAGTCCTTTCATATGATAAAACTCCAATCTCTGCCCAGTATCACAGCAGGAGTTCTGTTAGCATCTTTGTAAGTCACTTATTCACCTTTGATCCTTCTGCCAGACTGTGAATCCACAAACTGAGTCTGCTTTCTTAATAAAAACCTACTTGGGTAGAGGAATGGTGTGCTTTCCACTAGAGAAAGTGGCCATGCTGTTTCTATTCCCCCACAGAATCATGGTTGTTTCTGTGTATGTATTTCTTGTGTTTTGACGAGCATCTGCAGCCGAGATGCATACTGCTGGAAGGTATCCCCTACATACCCATTTGCTACTTTATCTTCCTTTTCATCTCACTCAGGATAGATAGTAGACACAGTCAGTAAATTTCTGCACTATTAGGGCATTTCCATGTATCAATTAAGAGCTCTGAAGATTACCTCAGCAATCTGAGAGATCTATACATGCCATGTGAAGGAGATCCATTCTTTTGCTAAAAGTCAGTATAGTCATTCCATTTCTTTTGCATGAAATTCAAGGACCTGTGCATTTCAAAGCCATTTTCAACTGAGGTTAGAAAGAGAGAACAGGAACAAAAATGTTAGATGTCCACCTGCCTAGTTGGGTTCTTTGTGGGATGAAACTTTAGTAAGGATGTGAGATTTAGCTTACTCTTGAGGTAGGTATTTTTCTTCATCTTTAAGATTGGCTATTTTGAGGACTGTCTAAGTGTACTCATAAATACACACATTACAGATCACAATTATACTTCACAGTTACAGAATCAGTAGTGTTATTTCTCCAAAGGACTCAGTACCTCATACAAGTCATCAGTTCAACTGATTTATAATTCAGTGTGATTTAAAATTATATGAGAAAAGAAACAAGGTAAGATAGTTTGCTTGTCCATATATTGAATCTTGTGCATAAATCTATACATCATCATAATTTACCCATTTGGATAAATGTTTTTACTTAGGTTGTTCTCGATCTTACAGAATATATTGAACTTTAGACTTAATTTTAACAAAACACATGATGTTATTTTAAAATATATCTCATGACCTATATGGAGCCTTTGTCTTATTTTCAGAATAAGATCTTTAAAATTAGGTTTCTATGATTAAATTTTACACGCTATGAATTATTCATCATGAACCAAATAAGCTGATATTATAAAACTCATAAAAAGGTAGTAATATAACACTAAATCAAAACCAGCCAGTTTAAAAGGAGAGCTATTTTTGCTTTCCTGTGTTTCTTATTGGAGAGATCATATCAACTGGTGATACATTTGTATCAAATCCAAAAGCAAAGAGAAATTTACTATGTATTTTTCTTATTGTAGTTTGTCATATGCTCCCAATGTCATGCTCCAAATTCCACTGAACACACAACTGTATAGAAGCAATAAGATAACTCTCTAAGCCTGAAGTGTGTTTTAAGTAATTTTATCAGTGTTATATAATTAGTTGAATTTTTTACTCTTTTTGCTACTTCAGTAATGGTATGTCAAATGTTTATCTATTGTTCCTATTATACAACAGTAAATAATTATAATGAATTATGGAAGCATATGGCAGGGCCAAGTACTATGTCCTAAGTTAAAACTAGTATTTCAACTGGCAGAGACTCAAGCGTAAGAAAGAGTTGTACAGAGAGTGAGATTGGGACTAGGGAGACTCAGCTCTTGCTGAGAAGATAAATTCTAGACATTGTGGACCTTGCATTTGAGGTGTTGAGATAAGTGTGCCAGGCAGGAACCTGTAGAATTGCAGACTGGTTGTAATTTTTCATAAAGAAATATTTAATTTTATAAAGATGCATGTAAGCATGGGTATTGGAATGTTATTTGCACTCTCTGTCCTTCCAAAGTAATTTGAAATCACTTTAAAAATTGTACATTATGTGAATAACAAAATTGATTATTAGCTAAAAATAATTATTGAGCCTCTTACCAAATGCTAGATATCATTTTATGGGAATTAATTCATTTAATTATCCACAAACTCTAAGAGTTTGTTTGATTACATTATGAGCACTTTACACATCTAGAAACTAAGACCTGGAGTATGAAATTTGCCCAATATCACCCAGATTGGTTGTAATCATGTGGGATATAAAGTCAAACATCTGGGACCAAAGGTTGCTTTAGGGAAAATAAGACTGTAATTATAAAACACCTTGTTTGTTCTTACAAGAATTTTGATAATAGTCAAGATGCCAAAATGCTTGGTAAATGTTATCTTAATATTTCTATTTGGGTTATTTGCTTTCTTTTGTATCAGCTCCTCAATGATTTTAGCTTGATGATTTTTAATATTTTTGTCCAAATTTATAAATCACTTTCAGCACTAGTGTTGACCCCACTAACACTGTCTACCCTTACTAAAAAGGAGGTCTCAATGGGTTCTTTCTATGTATTCCACTAAAGACAGCCCCTCTTTTCTTTGACATTTATCATGTAGAACAAGCAATTTTTTGCTTCCTCTTTAAAAAAAGACAAAAAACAACAAAATAAAAACCTAATTTTGTAATAGATGACAGTTCTTGTCTGCACAGGAATAGGTAAAAGAAATACTTGGTTGGATACAAAGATGTCAGATAAGAGCTCTGACTTTTTTCATTGGATGTCAAATAGGCAATACATCATTCTTTTTCGATCCATGTTTCCAGCAATCCAAGGTATGAATTTGGGGCAGCAATGGCGACCCAGGTGCTCAGCATGAAGTACAAAGTAAGTGGGCTGGCTTTTAAGTCTTGCTCCTGCTTTTGTTGTGGAGCTCAACTTTTGTGTAGAATTCTTTCAAAGATCACATTGAAGAAAATAATTTTTAATGAAAAAATAAAATGTCTCTGGAACCTCTGTATGTCCTCCTTGGAGAAGTGTCTATTAAAGTCCTTCGCTCATTTTGTAATCTGGTTGCTTGTCTTCTTAGAGTGGATTTGTGTGAGTTCTTTATATATTCTGGAGATTAAACCCTTGTCTGAAGTATCATTGACAAATATGCTTTCCCATGTGGTTGGTTCTCTTTTCATTTTAATACTGCTTTCTTTAGCTATGCAGAAGCTTTTTATTTTGATGAGATCCCATTTGTTTATTCTTTCCTGTATGTCCCTTGCTCTACGGGACTTATCCATGAAAATATTGCTGCATAGAATGCCTGAGATTTTCCTGCCTATGTTCTCGTCTAGGTCTTTGATGGTGTCATGCCTGATATTTAAATCTCTTATCCACCTTTGTTCATCATTGTTCATGCACGCACATATCAGTCCACTTTCCTTGGTTGCCAGATTACATCAATGTCACACAAATCATTCTCATTGTATTAATAATAACTGGACTTTTTCTGGACAGGCCTTTGTATGTCTACACAAGGATATCAATTTGTTACATAAATCATTTAACGATTTAAACATTCTACATGGTTATTAACTTAGGCACCATTGTATGCATACAAATATATGAATATATGAATATTAGTATTAGATAGTGTGCACAGAAAGGGAGAACACTAGAAGGTTTCAGAGGTTATTATTAGTGAGAAAATAAGTCATAGAAAAACATATATAAGTTATATATTTTCTTTCATAAAGAGAATACTTTATAGTGAGAAACACACATATGAATTTAAAATAGGTGTAGGAAAAAAAAACTAGAGAGAAACACACACACCAGACAGATGACAAATGACAGTGATATTCAGAGGGAGAGCAAAAAATGATGTCTATATTTTATTGCTTGCAGTTCTTTATTATTTTAAATTTAGGCATAGCATTGTATTTATGGTTGACTTGGGAAATTAGAAAAAGAAAATATGTGTATATGTCACCACACATCATATTTCCCAAACTAGTTACAAATAAAGCAGTTTTCCGTTTATGCTTAAGCTTAACCTTTAGAAAGTAACACTGTAAGAGGTCTGGGTATATTATTTAAGTTCTATAGCTATTGAACTTAAATGAACTATTTAAGTTCATTTTCCTTTAAGGGAAGAATTACAAAGATTTAGCCTCTAACAGTACTGTAAAGGACACCCACCATTACTAAGCCCCAGGTAATAGTAGCAGAAAGTCACTAGATACTACAGCTTGAGTTGATTCCTGATATATTTATTTTATACAGGTCAATTCTTGGTAAATGGATACTTTTTGATATTTCTTTTCATATTGGTATCATTAAAACACTCATCTTATTGTGATAGAGAAATCTGGAACAATATCATCATAGGTATGTAAGATATAATCCCCATGAAGGATATATTCATCTGTGTACTTTAATTACAATTTACCTGCAACTAATTGTGAGATAATAGGAGGGTTAAAATTTAAATGCACCTTTACTTAAGAAAAAAAATTGCTGCACAAAGTAATTGTCTAAGTTTTTTTTGCCTTTGACTTTGTCTTCTCTTGCTTTGCTGTCAGCATTAGCCCAGTTAGTGAATTTTCAAATTTTAATAACTAAGAAAGACTATTTTTTTCCAGTAAAATACTGGAGGAAGTTAAGATTTTCAATTACCTAAGAAAATAAAAATATTGGTGTAAGTGTGTGTGTGTGTGAGCATGTAAGTAAGTAAATGAATAACTGAGACTGAGATTCTGTGGAAAGATGCACCCTGCTGTGAGTTCCCTTGAATTCAAGCATAACTGAACAGAGGAGAGAGGAGACATCAAAGTCTTGTAGTATTGATAATGTTCTCCAGAGCATTTACCAATGTTAGGGCAGAGCTCAGCTATTGTCCTTTGGTTATTGCATGTACGAGGTGGAGTAAATGCTTCACCCTAAAGGACTACATTTCACACATCCCCACCAAACTCAAGCTCCAGTACAGGGTCAGTTCTAGGATGGCTGTAATCTTCAATCTGGCTTCATGGGAGCAGTATTTCTGTAAAGCTGGTAAAACTGGCTGTCATATGTCTCCTGGGTTTCTAACCTGCTGACTTCCTCCAACCAAGTCACCAAGACCTTGTGGTTATACAGTAAAACTGGGATACTGCAAGCAGCATATTAAACCAATTAGACATTCAAAACTCACTAAGAGAATAAGTGGATTTTCCCTTCAGTAGACTCTTTAAGGCTTAGCCTAAAATTAGAGACAACTTGAAGGCATTAAAAAATTTGGAACTGTCTCAATCCCTATATTTTGCTTTGAAATTTTCACTTTTGCTTTTACTCTTAAAACATACATGGAGGAAATTTTGCTGTCTCAAGTCCTAGCCTCTCAAATGGATGCAAATTTAAAGGTGTTTCTTCCTATTAAATCAAGATTATTAAAAAGTCATTCATACATCAAACAATTTTTTAAAAATGTATTTACTGATTTTATAGAAAGAAAAGAGGGGGAAAGAGAAAAAAACATCTATTTACTGTTCCACTTACTTGTGTCTTCACTTGTTGATTCTTTCATGTTCCTTGCCTGGCGATTGAACCTGCAACTGACATACGTGCTGATGCTCTAACTAACTGAGCTACTCGGCAAGGGCCCTGAACAGACTTATAATGCCCAATCCTTGTGAGTACGTTTAATTAGCAACACAATGTATCCACAGGAAAAAACGAATGCGAAGTCCAAGACTTTTGAGTGAGTGTGTTGTACTACAAATATTAGAATGGTTTTGGTATTGCTGCAGTGAGTTGTAGGAGATAAAATTCAAAGTGTACTCAGGACCTTAGTATTCTGGTGACATGTTAAAGAGTTTGAATTTTATTCTGAACTGTGAAATCATTAAAGTTTTATGCAGGATAAGAACATGGTCAGTATTCCTTCTGGTCACAGAGGGAACGGACATTAAGTAAGAAGTGAACTGGACATAAGTAAAGTTCAGGGTTACTACAGAATTCCAGCAAAGGCAAATAGCATTAATGAACATATTTTTCAGGATAAGAGAAAGAGTTGGGGTTGAGAGACAAAGGAGAGATGGATTTACCTTTTTTTTACATTTATGTTTTATTGTTGTTCAAATACAATTGTCTCCATTTCCCTTCCCACTACCCCCCTACCACAGTCATCCCCACATCCTACTCTTGATCCTACCTCCCTTTGATTTTGTCCATGTGTTCTTCATGCATGTTCTTGAAAAACTCTCCCTCCTTTTCCCCCATTATCCCCTCCTACCTCCGCTCTGGTTACTGTTAGTTTTTTTGTAATTTTAATGTTTCTGGTTATGTTTTGCTTGCTTGTTTGTTTTGTTGATTAGGTTCAACTTACAGGTGAGATTTTGTGGTATTTTTCTTTCACTGCTTGGCTTATTTCATTTAGCATAATGCTTTCCAGTTTCATCCATGCTTTCAGGAAGGGTAGGACATCCTTCTTTCTTTCTGCTCCATAGTATTCCATTGTATAAATGTACCATAGTTTTTGATCTACTCATTTACTTATAGGCTCTTAGGTTTCTTCTAGCACTTTACTATTGTAAATAATAACACTATGAACATTGGGGTGCATAGCTTCTTTTGCACTGTTTTTTTTTTTTCCTGGATAATTAGGGTATAATCCCAGCAGTGGAATTGACAGGTCAAAGGCAGTTCCAGTTTTAGTTTTCTGAGGAAATTCCATACTGTTTTCCACAGTGGCTTCATCCGTCTGCATTCCTATCAAAAGTACATTAGGCTTCCCTTTTCACCACATCCTCACCAGCAGTTTTTTTTTTTATTATTATTGATTAATGATGGTCATTCTAATAAGTGTAAGGTCATAATTCATAGTGGTTTTACTTTTCATTTCTCTGATGATTAGTGATGTTGAGTATTTTTTCATATGTCTATGGGTCATCTGTATGTCCTCTTTGGAGAAGTTTATTCAGGTTCCTTGCCCTTTTTTAAATCTGGATTGTTGATCCTCCTGGTATTGATTAGTAATTGTTCTACTTTATATTTTAGAAATTAGACAATTGTCAGTTGTATCATTGACAAATATATTCTACCATGCAGCAGGTTCCTTTTCCATTTTGCTGATGGTTTCTTTAACTGTGCAGAAGATTTTTTAATTTGATGCAATCCCATTTGTTTATTGTTTTTCTTTTTCCCCCCTTTCTCTGGAGATACACTGGCAAAAATATTGCTATGAGAAATATCTGAGATTTTACTGGTTATATTTTCTTCTAGGATTTTTATGGTTTTGTGACTTATATTTAAGTTTTTTATCCATTTTGAGTTTATTCTAGTGTAAGTTGGTGGTCTAGTTTTATTTTTTTAATTCTTTACTTTTTTTATTGTTGTTCAAGTATAGTTGTCTCCATTTTTCCTTCTCCACTCCTCCTGAGACCACAGCCATCCCCATCTCCCACCCTCAATCTTACCCACATTTTGCTTTGTCCATGTGTCCTTTGTACATTTTCTTTGACAACCCTTCCCCCTTTACTCCTATTACCTCCTTCCACCTCCTCTCTGGTTACTGTTAGTTTGTTCTTAATTTCAATTTCTCTTGTTATATTTTGCTTGCTTGTCTGTTTTGTTGATTAGGTTTCATTTATAGGTGAGATCATATGGTATTTTTCTTTCAGCACCTGGCTTATTTCATTTATCATAAAGCTCTCCATTTCCATCCATGATTTCATGAAGGGTGGAACTCCTTCTTTCTTTCTGCTCCGTAGTATTCCATTCTGTGAATGTACCATAGGTTTTTTTAAAATCCACTTATTTACTGATAGGTAATTAGGTTGCTTCTAGCACTTGTCTGTTGTAATTTGTGCTACTATGAACATCAGGATACATAAGTTCCAATTCAAAAGAACCTATGTAACCCAATGCTTGCCTGAAATTTTTGATTACTATTTTAATTTCATAATTTGTCATCAGTTTGTTCAGGTTTCCTGATTCTTCTTGATTCAATTTTGGATGATAGTGTATTTCCAAAAATTTATCCATTTTGCTCAGGCTGTCCATATTCTGAGCATTCATAGTATTTTCTTACATATTTTTGTATTTCTGCGGTATCAGAAATACCTTTACTTGCCCTTTGTTATTTCTGATTTTTTAAGTCCTGTCTCTTTTTTTCTTGAGAAGTCTAGGTAAAGGTTTGTCAATTTTGTTTATCTTTTAAAAGAGTCTGCTCCTGGCTTCATTAATCTTTTCACTTTTATATTTTAGTCTATGTGTCATTCAATTCTAGTATTGATTATTCTAGTAAGTCCTTCCACTTACTCTGGACTTTGTTGTTGTTTATCTAGTTCTTTTAGGTGTAGTATTAGATTGCTTATTTAATATTTTTCTTGTTTCTTGTAGGATTTTAGTGCTATGAACTTTTTCACAAACTATTTTTGCTGTGTCCCACAGATTTGGGGTTGTTGTTTGTTCATTTTCATTGATTTCCAGGTAATGATTTATTTCATTCTTGATCTCATTGATAACCCATTCATTATTTAATAACATGCTATTTAACCTCTATATATTTGAATGCCTTTGAATTATTTAGTGAGGTTGATTTCCAATTGCATACCATTGTGATCCAAAATAATGTTTATATGATTTTAGCCTTTTTAAATTTGTTGGCTAATTTTATGTCCTAATATGTGGTCCAATTTTTAGAATGATCTAACATGTACTTAACAACAATACATATTCTGCTTCTTTGGTATGAAATGTTCTGTAAATATCAATTAATCAATTTGCTCTAGTGTGTCATTTAATGTCATAAATACTTTCTTGATCATTTTTTTGTCTGAAAGATCTATCCATTGATGACAGTGGGGTATTAAAATCCCTTGCTATAATTGTATTACTCTTGATCTCTTTCTTAAAGTCAACCAAGATTGACTTATTGATACACGCACACACACACATTTCACCTTCAGTTTTAAATTATAGTCTTTCTAGGGAGAGTATTATTGGTTGCATATCATTACTTTTTATCACTTTGAATACTTAATGCCACTATACTTTGGCCTGAAGTGTTTCTGTTGAGAAATCATCTGACAGTCTTATGGAAACTCCCCTGTAGGTAACTGTGTCTTTCTTGCTACCTCTAAGATTCTCCTTTTGTCTTCAATCTTTGCCATTTTAATTATAATGTGTCTTAGAGTGGCTCTCTTTGGGATCATCTTGATTAGGACTATCTGTTGATTGCTTCTAGTGAGATTTTCATTTCAGATATTGTAATCTTCATTTCTGACTGGTTCTGTTTATGGTTTCTATATCTTTCTAATGTGTACTACCTCTTTAAGTTCCCACTGATGTCATCCATTCTTCCTCAAAGGTCCTTGAGAATCCTTATAACCATTATTTTAAACTCTGCATCTGATATGTGGGTTGCTTCCATTTAATATATTTATTTTGATTCTTTTTCTGAGTATTTTTGTTGTCCTTTTGTTTGGGACAATTTTCTTTGTCTCCCTCACTTGTTCTTTGCGTTTGCTAGATGTGCTTTGTTTACCAAACTTGTTTTGAGGGTTTTATGATACAAGTTTCTTGTTGGGGTCCGTGGTAAAATTTTCAGATCACCTGAACTCCATGTTCCAAGAATGTTTCTCATGGGTTATATGCATCCCTCATTGTAGTTAAGTCATTAATGCTGCTGGCCCTTCTGTGGGTAAAGATACCTCTTAAATCTGAGAAACTTTAAGGGTAAACCTCAACCACTGGGTATGAGATGCTGTGCAGGGTCTTCCCTTTGAAATAGCAATGTTTCCCAGCAAGGTCTGGTGCTGGCAGTAATCTCCTTTTGAGTTTACTAATTGTGTGGCTAGTTGGGTCAAACTGTGGTGTGGTCTGAAACCTATCACTGGTTTTGTTGGTTCTTGTTCCTCCTGGGTAGGCTTCAGATAAAGATTGTTGCCAGATGTTGTGTGTAACCAGCCTTAGGCCACCTGTCTTTAGTTACCATGCTATTCACTGTATGTGTCTCTACTGTACCTGTCAGTGTGTGTCTGTGTGTGAGGGGTCAATCTATCTAAAAGGGTCAACCTCTTTCTACTTAGAGGTGGGGATAATTCTGCAAAGGACCAAGACTCCCTGAAGTCCACATTACCTTTTAGCTATTCTGCTTTTTCCCTGAGGTTACCTAGTCTTCCTTTTGAGCCTTTTGATGAAAAAATGTAGGATGAGCCCAGGCAAGTTGAAGTAAGGTTAGTGGGTCCTCCACTTATGAGTCATGCTGTCAGTAGGGCAGTCAATGAAGCAAAACTATCTCCTGCTTCAAAGTTAAACCCTTCAATATCTGTCAGAGTCTCCACCTCTAATTCCCTGATGGAGGCTTGCTGCTATTTTAGAATGGTGCAGACAACTGTCCCCTTTGCAGGAGTGAACTCACCAATCTTGAACTCAAGGGATATCAAAAGAGTCTCCCATTGAGGCTGATGCTGACCTAGCCTGTAGAAAGAGGCTAAGCTCTCTGTCTCATTTCCACACCTCAGGAGGAAGCTAAAATATCTGTCCTGTCTCCAGGTAATAGACTCCAAGGGTGTCACACTTTGAAAGTTCCCTTTCTGAGCTGCCCTTCTTTCCCCCAATAAAAACGTATTTAGGACTTGGATGGGCTGATGTATTTGGGACTTGGCTGGGCTGATCTAAACATGTTCCCTTTGGCATGGTGCCCACAAACCTGTAGGGGGTGGAGGGTACAGGCACTTCTTTTCCTTCCTGGGTTAGCATGGACTGAAACTGGGTTTGCCTTCTTGCAAAGTATCCAAGCATTTCAGGACTCAGCCATCTGGCTTCCAGACAGAAGCCTCCCCATAACACACAGTCAGAAACTCTCAGCTCTGTTCAGCACCAGGCTTGCCACAGAACAAAGTTGGTGGGGGACAAATTTTCAGTTTTGCACCTGATTTCTCTACAACGGTGGTCTCAGCAGGGCGGGACCTAAAGTCCAAGTTTGTTATGGCATGACTCCTAAGACTGCAAAATAGGCCAAAATTCCTAGTTCTCTGTTGCTCCTTTGAGCCTCTGAACTCAGCAGCAAGAGCACCCTTGGGGTGTGGTCTGTGCATTTGAGATGGAGGATACTTGTCCTCTTTTCCAAGCCTCTCAGTTAAGTCACTGTCTGCATCTACATACAAAGCCTCTCCAGGAAATAGAAAGTCCCTTAAAGTCACTGCTGGCTGTAGTTTGCAGGCCCTTTCACAGGACCCCAGTGCAGCAGCACAGCCTTTCCAGCAGTTGGAGCCCACATCATGAGCTCCCCAGGCTAATGCTGGGAGGGTGCACTCTGAATCTCACAGGCCCAGTGGTTTCACTGATTCCCACTGCCAAATACTACATAGTCTCTTCTTTTTGTCTATGTTGCTCTGGGTGGGGATCCCTGAGGGGGGTTAAGAACCCTTGCTCATAGTGGGATAGAGCTCCACAACCATAATACTTGTCCTGTCTCAGTTGTCACCGCAGCTGCATGCAGGGGCTTTCCCCCTTCGTGTCTCAATCTCTCTTAGCAGTCTCTATGTAGCATCTTCTGTACTCCTTGGTTATAATATTTCATATCTTCTGTGTTTCATTTGATTGTTCAGATGCATTGGCAGTTCAGCTGTAAATCCAGTTTGAGGGCAGGAGCAAGTGGACACAACTTCCATCTACTCTGCAGCAATCTTTAGAGAGTTGCATTATCCAATTTACTAACAACATTTAAACTCTGGCTAATGAAATAGCAGCCTGAATTTTTGTAGCATGGTAAAATACATTTCTCTAGAAAATCCAATGGCAGTAAGAATGCATAGAAACATAGCACTTTATGTTTTTGAAATATGTAAATCAATGCAGGGTGAACAAATGTTATAGTTGTAACATAATCAGGATTTATTTTCAATACCAGTCCTGGGGCCAACTAATACTAAAATCATATTAACAGGGTTAAAGCCTCATGACAATGTTGAGAATGTTTAGAACTTGAATTAGGAAGATTATATATAATTGAGGCATATTAAAGATGTACAAATGCCAAATTTCTTTCTAATTTGTTTTTCATCTTTTCAATAAAGATAATGTAAAGTATTGGAGCTTCATAGTCTGTACCTGTGACTACCTTTCTACAGTGTTATGCTGTGACGTGATCTTATTGCAAAGGGTGTCCTACCATCTAAGAAAGTAGATTATTCCCTTGTTGATTTTATTATTTTAGCTTAATTAACATTAATTAAAACATTATTTTTTAACATCATCAATACAGTGGAAGTTTGGTACCTTCTATTGTATTTAGTGTATTGAATGACTTCACTTTCAATTTCACAAGCCTGAGCAGTTGAACATTTACTCAAAAGTATTCAGAAATAGCCCTGGTTGGCGTAGCTCAGTGGATTGAGTACTGGCTGCGAACCAGGCATCGCAGGTTCGATTCCCAGTCAGGGCACATGCCTAGGTTGCAGGCCATGTCCCCCAGCAACCGCACATTGATGTTTCTCTCCCTCTCCCTCTCCCTTCCCTCTCTAAAAATAAATAAATAAAATCTTAAAAAAAAAAGTATTCAGAAATAAATTTTTCTACATTATCAGTAGCTATTTATGTCAGGTTAGGGTTATTAAAATATCTTCCATTGAAAGGTGTTTCTGGTATGATGAAAAACAAAATGTTGGAACTACTTTCCAAAAATTTTATCTTCCTCTGCATGTGAAGGGTGGCTTCCTATCTCTGAATACACATTCTCCTTTTCTCTTTTAGCAAAAGAACTGAATGATTTAGTTGAGAACAATAATGTCCACGATCAATACCACAGTTATCCTTCTTTAGTAATAGCAAGGTATCAATGACTGGCCATTGAAGGACATACTCTAGTAAACCTCAGAAAAATCTGTCTAGAGAGCAAATTTATCTCTGAGCAGTACCCATATTTCCTAACTTGTAACCATCCTGTGACCTGGAGTGTAATGTGGTTACTAGAATTCTTGCAGGTAACTCAGATCCTTACATGATCTCACACACAGGAATGGAGAAGTCACTAGACAGAAACAAATCACTGCTGATACCACAGAGCAGTCCTAAACTACCTAAATACAGATTTCTCAAATGAGGAGAAGATACATAATTCTATTTCATTGAAGACAAAGAGAATTCTACTTTCTTCTGGCAAATTGTATTATTAACTGTGGCTTGTCTCTGGAGTAATGTTTAAAATCATGACAGAAACTTTCTTATATGAGAAAGATATTCATTATTTTACCAAACTGGAACTCCAAAAGTAAAATTGGATGTTGGCATTGTGTGACTAGGGACTTGTTGATGTCATCAGGGATCACATTTACTCAGTCTTTCAGCTCTGTAGTACTGATGTGAGATCCAGTGGGTCTGATGGATTCTTCCTCATGATCATAAAATGGTTACCAATGACATTGGGACTGAAGCCTTCCTCTTTTCTGGTCAAACAAGGGGAAACAAGAAAGAAAGATATTTTGCCCAATTTATAAATGTTCCCCTGAATCTGAACCTATTTATGCCACAGTTGCCCATTTTGAGCTTTACCTGTCACCTGGGGAATTGGCTAAAACTAATCAGTGTTTATTCCTGAAGCTGTGGATGAGATCTCCTCTCTCAGTTACAAGGGACACATAGATATCTAAGCCAAATTAGGTTTCACTGGGAAAGAAGAACTATATCCTTACCTCATGTCAGTGATGTGATTGGGGCTAATATTTTGAGGTTCAAAAAGCAGGTATTTATGAGAGCTTTGAATCATTGGAATTGCAAGAAAATGAAAAATGAAAGCAAACAAATTTAATTATAGTTTTGAGTGTAGTTTCAAAAACACATTTTAATGTAAATGATTTACCTCCTTCAATAAGCAGACTATCCAACAAATCTAGACAGTTGAAATTTTTATTTATATTCCTAATAGTTTATGTTGTATTATGTCAATTTATAAAATGTTATAAATTATTAAGCCTAAATTCGGGCTCAATATTAATTTCTAACAAGAATGTTTGTAATCTTATAAATGATATATGTGTGTATGCAAGGAGGTATAAAGAATGTGGAGTTGAAAGAATATTACTTTAGAAGAAAGGAATGTTTTGTGTGAGCTGAGAAATATTTATGATGAAGAGGAGATTGTGCTGAAGAGTGGTTACATTTTATGGCATAGAAACATTGGAGGGATTTGAGAAGAGTTTTTAAGAATTAAATATATGAATATGGACACAAACATTAAGTATAACTGAAGATTTTCTTAATTTATAGTTTCATGTTTACAAACTTAGGTGAAACTATGCAGTTATTTTAGTCATTATTATTATGACTTTAGTATTGCAACTGTACTGCTTTTCCGGTTAACCATTTACCCACTGTGTCTATGTCTTGTCAGAAATTGTCCCAGTTAGTTCACATTTGCTTTTGTTAAGGTAGACCTTATTTTACAGATAAGTACCGTAACACTTAGGTAAAATAATTTTTCTGAGTATTCAAATAAAAAAGTTGGGATTTGTAACGAGATGTCTTAACCCTTAACAAAAGTTCTGTTGTTTCCCAGCAATATTATTCATACATACTTTTCACAGCTTATTTAATTTTAGTATTCTTGCTGACTTACTTCACAAAACAATTCTCTTTTATTTGCCAAATTAAGGAACACATTGGTTTATTTGATAAGTAAAATATGAAGTCAAACACAGCTTGCAGCATTTGATGTATGATGATATTAAGGAAAATAATTTTTCTTAAGTAAAATAAAATTAAAAATTTTAAAACAGCTATTTTCATTTACCCTCAAAGTAAACTTTTAAATCTGGAACCCAAATTTATCCTGAATTTTTGAAATATTGATTTCCACTTAAAGAGTTAATTTGAACTTTTCTCTGCTAAAAGCATTGGAATATGTATGTTTTTTTATTCTTATCTGAGAAGTAAAAAAAAAAAAAACTTGGCAGCTGAAAGAAAAGAACATGAATGAATGCAGAGCAAAAACATGGAAATTGATATTGAACTCAAGCATAGGCTGTTGGAATTTTTACATATTGACATAACAAAACATAATCAATTAGGGAATTAATTGAAATTTTTACTGTCTAGATTTTTTTATTGGGTCTGCTATTCAAGGGGTACATCATTTATATTGAAGGTATTTTCAAAAACCAATCACTCAAAACTATAGTTAACTCTGTTTTTGCCTCATTTCTAGCGACTCTAATAATTCAGAGTTCTCAATAGTAACTGACTTTTGAGCCAATCTTTAATATACTGTCACTGACATACTAGATAAGGTCACAATTGTTTTCTACCTTAAAAGCAAATGGAGAATTCAATTGTCCAAAATTTGATCCTATAGAATCCCCCCTTTTTAGGTATAAAGGCAACGTTTCTTTCAAGGCACATTGTCTAGATTAAACTTACACAAAACAGAGATGATATGCGTTAAATGATTTTAGTGCATAAAACCAGATGTGAGAGAGAGAGAGAAATGGAGAAAGAGAAATAGCTTATTTATTTGTTTTTTAATGAGATTTATTGGGGTGACATTGGGAAAGCTCGCTTCTCTAATGTAAATAAATCCTTTCTGAGAAGAAGAGAGGACTTTCTCCAAGCCATTTACCATTTACTCTCAGTAATTTAAATAAATGAATCCAGGGACATGAACCTGTAAATCTCTCGAGAAATCTCCATCGCTAACTTCCAAGGTGGTTGTATTTTACTCATCATTTAACCCAGGTTGCCAGCACTCTGCTCAGTGAGTTTTCTGACCATGTAAATAAATGAAACTATTCATGGAACATTTTCTCCTGAAGTGAGTATTACATGTTACATCTGATAATGTTTGAAGACTAAATTACAAAAGCTAAAAGGAAAGTTATTGTTTGTTAGGATTTAAAGATCTTTGGATAAAATCCCCAGAATCCCCAGTGAGTTATAATGGGTTATTTTTACCTTAATTACTTAGGAGAAGAAATAATTTTTTAAGCACAGTTTTTAACATAAAACACTTCATAGTTATTTGAAGAACATACCTATTAAGCATATTAATTTTAGAAAAAATTATACCTAAGAATTTGTATGTATTTTAGAGATTTTCCAATTAAATATAATTATAAAAATATTTCAATTTGAACTGTGCTTTCTTATTTTTATTTTTTGAGACTTTTTTTGGTAATGAGGAAAATTGAGTAACTTATTTTTATTTTATCTCAAGTCCCATGCATGAATGAGGCTGATAATTTCTGTTTCTATTCATTCTGGTACTTTTTATACCATCATAACTCCTGGCAAATAGCAAAATATTCTATAAATGTTTTCATTTTTTACTTCTCACTGTATATACATATTATAATACATAAAAGTTTAATGGAAAATGGTATGTTTTGACAAATTTATGTAACCAAAATTTCAATCAAGATATAGAAAATTGCCAGCAGCAAAAATATTTGACCATAGCCCTTCTATAAAATGTCTGACCATCCCCTGCCACTTATGCAAATACTATTCTGATTTCTATCAACATAGAAGAGTGAAGTCTGTACCATACACTAATATAACTAAAATTTGTATCTCACATTTTGTTCAAAATCTTTCATTTTATACTCATTCTTATGGTTGTATGCTTCAGTTTGTATCATTTTTATTGATAGCTAATAGTCCATTAAATGAAGGTGCCTCAATATGTCTGTTTATTTCTTGCTGATATACATTAGCACTGCTTATATGTTTTGGCAAATGTGAATGAAGAATTTTCCTGGAAAGTAATTTTGGAATATTTATGTGTTAATTCATTTTAGGCAAATGTCTAGGAATGGGATTTCTGGGTCATAAGATAGGTAGATTGTTAACTTTAAAAGAAAATACCAAATTTTTTCAAAATTTGTGGCACCAATATGAGTCTCAGGCTCTCCAATTTTTCATCAAATTTTGCTAATGTTAATGGGCAGCTTCCAGAAGCTGGAAGAGTTGAGGAAACAGACTGTCTCCTGCAGCCTCCAAAGAGAAATGGCCCTGCAGACACCTTGGTCCTAGTCCCATTCGAACTTCTGATCTCCAGAACTTAGACTTATGATGACAAAGAAAACAGGAGAGAAGATGGCATTGAGATAGGTGGGAGTGGAGTCCACTTTCCCCTGCACATGGGTGATACACTTAGCCGATCTGAGGAACAGAGTGAACAGCTAACAGTGTCACAGCATATATGAAGATTGGAGACTAAAAATTGTAGAGGACATTGAAAAATCAAATGGTAAGGAGAGTACTTAAGAACAAACAATAAAGTCCCTGGAACCAGTGTGGGGACCAGGATGGCTGTAACCCCAGGCCCCGGGCCCACCGAGTCTGCTGCAAAATTCTTGGGAGAGAGCCAGGCTGGGCTGTGTGAGAGTCCAGGTGATTGTTTGGACAAGTGGGCTTGAATAGGAAGAATTTTTCAAAAAGAAAAAGAGAAAAAACAGGCACTCCGTGGCTATTTGGAGAATTTTCTGCAGTAGCCTCCTGCCTCCTGTGCCTCTTCAGCAGCTCCAGGAGGGTACACACCTAATCAGTGCCCAGCTGCTGCAGGTGCCCAGACCCAGAAACACAACATTTGGTGCACACCAGACCTGAAGCCTGGTGGCAGCCCACCCACACCCAAAGCACCAGGGATGGAACACTGCTCATCTAGCCCATGCACCCAGAGCCCTGCAGGGTGGACTGGCTCTCTAGGAAGAAGGTAGAAACACACTGCAGAGGGGAGCTGCAGGACTCAGGGAAACAGCAGTCCCCTGGAAAAGCTCACTTCAGTGGAGAGCTGAACTACCCTGAAGGGGCTCCAAGAGTCCCTAGTATCTAGGACAGAAAGAGTGTGGCTCGGGAAGGAGGATAAGTGAAACCAATCCCTCCTTAGCCTGATCCAGCCAGAAAGACAAGCACAACTGGCTCAACCAGTAAAAGCCAGTAAAAGCTTTTTTTTTTTTTTATTTCTTTTTCCTTTCTGTCCTACTTTTTAAAAAATTCCTTCTTCCACCCTTCCTTCCATTCCTCTTTTATTCCTTCTTCTTTCCTTCTTTTTAAAAATTTCTTCTTCCTTTCTTTTCTTCCCTCTCTTTCTTTTTTTAATCCTTCTTATTTCCTTCCTTTATTTCCTTTTTTATTCCTCCTTCTTTCCCTCCTTCTCCAAAAGGAGGAATCCTTTTTTTCTTCTTTTTCCACAGATTAGACAATGAAACCTGGAGCTGTGAAAAGACCAGAGAAACACCCAAACAAGGTTCATCCTAAAAACAAAAACAGTGAGACAAATTTCACTTTGCTACTCCAGAGAACTTGCAAGGTGGGAGCAGTGAACACCACACCTACTGGAAGAGGAAACCCACCAACAAAGGAACCATGCGCAGATAACAATGGAAGAAGGTGAAGGAGGGAGTGGAAGCCACCCTAATCTCAATCCAAGACCAATCTGGAAATAAAACTAAATGGTGGAGAAATTACCCACAAGAAATCACTGAACAAAAGCGAGAGAGAAGCCTTAAAACCTTGTACACATGGAAGAATCAGCTTCAACACAATGTGTCCACACTTGCACAACAGAATACAAGACATGGTGGATGGAGTGACACTCAGTTAGCAAGAAGGTAAGAAGGACCCACCAAGGAAAGAACCAACAACAATAAAAACTCAGACATACAGGGAGCCAACATAAATGACAGCCCAAAACCAGCAAGCTCAGGAGATTAAGGAGAACGCACCACTGAATTTCACAGGTATTCTACCATAGAAATTCATACCATAAACCCAGGGAGTCAGAACAGATAAATTTAAGAAACAGAGGCTTAAAAAAAGAGTCTCACAAACAATGGGAAGACAAAAAAAATAAATAAATAAAAGGAAAGGAAGAAGCATCAGAAAGATGCTAAATGAAATAGAGGGAAGTCAACTATCAGATATTAAGTTCAAAGCAATGGTTATCAGGAAGCTCAATGAGCTCACAGTGAATTACCAGAAACTACAGGGAAACTACAGTGAACTCACAGAAAAATATATCAACATGAGAAAAGAAATAGAAACTACCAACAAGGGCCAAGAAGAAATGAAGAATATAATTTCTGAACAGAAGAGCACAGTAAAAGGAATCAAAAGCAGTTTTGGTGAAGCAGAAGATTGGGTCAGTGAGCTAGAGGACAAGGTAGAAAAAAAACATGCAGAATGAGCAAGAGGAGAAAAACAGGATCAGAAAGAATAAGGAGGGATTAAAGGAAATTAAGGAAAATATGAAACATATTAATATCCTTAAACAGGGATAGAAGAAGGAGATGAAGAAGAGCAAAGGTTAGAAAACATATTTGAAAAAGTAATGATGGAAAACTCTCCTAATGTGATGAGAGAAAAAGTCACACAAATCCAGGAAACACAGAGAGTCCCAATCAAGAGGAATCCAAAGAGGCCCACATTAAGACACATCATAATTAAAATGACAAGATTCGAAGGCAAACAGAGAATCTTACTGGCAGCAAGGGAAAAGCAGGAAGTAATATACAAGGGAAGGAAGTCCCAATAAGGCTAGCAGCTAACTTCTCAATGGAAACACTCTAATCCAGAAGAGAATGGTAGGAAATATTCCAAGTAATGAAAACCAGAGGCCTGCAACCAAGGCTACTTTACCCAGCAAGGCTCTCAGTTAAGATGGAAGGCCAAATAAGGACCTTATCAGAAAAAGAAGTCTAAAAGAATACACCTTAACCACACCAACTTTGAAGGGATGCTAAAGGGTCTGCTTTAAGAAAAGGAAGGAAAAGAGTGAGAGAGAGAGGAACACAGGTACAAAAAAATGGCAATGAATAAGTATCTATCAATAACAACCTTAAATTTAAACAAATTAAATGCTTCAATGAAAAGAGAATAGCTAAATGGACAACAAAGCAAGACCCACATATATGCTGCTAACAAGAGACCCACCTCAGGATAAAACACCTACACATACTGAAAGTGAAGGGGTGGAAACAAATTTCCCAACCAAACAAACAGAGAAAAAAAGCTGGGGTAGCAATACTCATTATCAGAGAAAATAGACTTCAAAAAAGGGCCATAAAAAGAGACCCAGAAGATCACTTCATAATACTCAAGGGAAGAATCCATGAAGAAGATGTAAACATTGTAAATATATATGCACCCAACATAGGAACACCCAAATACATAAAGAAAATCTTGGATGACTCTAAGAAAGATATTGATAACAGCACAATTTTAGTAGGATATTTCAGCACCCCAGTGACAAAAATGGACAGATCTTCCAAACAAAATATCACAAAGATACTGTGGCATTGAACAATGTCCTAGATCAAATGAACTTAACAGATATGTAGAAAGCCTTTCATCCTGAAGAAGCAAAATACACATTCCTTTCAAATGCACATGGAACATTTTCTAAGATGCAACGCATGATATGACACAAAACAAGTCTCAACAAATTCAAGAAAATTGAAATCATATCAAGTATTTTCTTGGACCACAAGGGAGTCAAACTAGAAACCAACTTCAAGGAAAAAACTCAAAAACAATCAAACTCATGAAGATTGAATAGCATGCTATGATATAATGAATGGATCAAGAATGAGATCAAGGAAGAAATAAAAAAGTTTTTGGAAACAAATGAGTATGAACTCACAACAATGCAAAACTTATGAGACACAGCAAAGGCGGTCCTGAGAGGGAAGTTCATAGCAATCCAGGTCTACCTAAAAAAAAAAAAAAGAAAAGAAAAAAGAAAAAGAAACCTTTAGAATAAACAACCCGACCCTATACCAAAAAGAACTTGAGAAACAACAAAGACAGCCAAGAGAAAGTAGAAAGAAGGAAGGAAATAACCAAGATCAGAACAGAATTAAATGACATAGAGACTAAAAAGAACAATTCTAAGGATCAATAAGTCCAGGAACTGGTTCTTTGAAAAGATAAACAAAATTGAGAAGCTTTTAAGCAGACTCACCAAGAAACAAAGAGAAGGACTCCAATAATCACAATCAGAAATGAAAGAGGAGAGATTACAGCTGATACCACAGAAATGCAAAAAAAAAAAATTGTAAGAAATTACTACGAAGAATTATATGTCAAGAAATTTGAAAACCTAGGTGAAATGGACAAATTTCTACAAAAATATAATCTTCCAAACTCAATGAAGAAGAAGGAGAAATCCTGAACAGACCAATAACGGCAGATGAAATTGAAGCAGTAATAAAAAAAAATGCCAACATACAAAAGCCCACAAGAAAACTTCAGGCCAACATACAAAAGACCACAAGGTTTTATAAGAGAATTTTACAAAGCATTTAAGGATGATCTAACCCCTATCCTTCTCAAATCATTCAAAGAATCTAAGAAAAAGTAATTCTCCCAAACTCTTTTTATGAAGCCAGCATCATCCTAATCAAAAACCAGATAAAGACATAACAAATAAAGAAAACTTCAGGCCAATATCTCTGATGAGCATAGATGCTAAAATCCTCAACAAAATATTCACAAACTGCATCCAGCTATTACATTAAAAAGATCATAAACCATGACAAGTGGGATTTATCCCAGGGATGCAAGAATGATGCAATATTCACAAATCAATAAGTATAATACATACCATAAACAAAAGCAAAGACAAAAATTACATGATCATATCAATAGATGTGGAAAAGCATTTGATAAGGTACAGCACCCACTCATGATGAAAACACTCAGCAAAGTGGGAATAGAGGGAGCATTCCCACTATCAATAAAGGCCCTATATGAGAGACCTACAGCCAACATCAATGGGCAAAAACTAAAATCTTTCCCAATAAGATCAGGAACAAGACAAGGTTGTCCACTTTTACCACTTCTATTCAACATAGTATTGGAAGTCCTAGACACAGCACTCAGACAAGAAAGAGAAATAGAAAGGCATCCAAATTGGAAAGGAGGAAACAAAACTGTTATTGCTTGTAGATGACATGATAGTGTACATAGAAAATTCTATAGACTCCACCAAAATACTGCTTGACCTAATAAATGAATTTGGCAAAACAGTGGAAAATAAAGGAAATATTCAGAAATCAATGGCGTTTTTGTATACCAACAATGAAACATCCGAAACAGAAACCAGGAAAAAAATACCATTCATATAGCAACAAGAAAAATAAAATACCTAGGAATAAACCTAACCAAGGAGGTAAAAGACCTGTACTCAGAAAACTACACAACACTGTACAAAGAAATTAAGGAAGACACAAGTAAATAGAAACATACACTGTGTTCATAGATCAGAAAAATTAACATTATAAAATGGATATATTACTGAAAGCAATTTATAGATTCAAAGCAATACTCATATCTGTGAAATATGCCATTAATATACCAATGGCATATTTCACAGATATAGAACAAACACTTCAAAACTTTACATGGCCATAAATGATCCCTAATAGCTTCAGCAACTTTGAGAAATAATAGCAAAGCAGGAAGGATCATGATACCAGATATCAAATTGTATTATAAGGCCACTACAATCAAAACCACTTGGTACTGGAATAAGAAAAGACAGGTAGACCAATGGAACAAATTAAACAACCCAGAAATAAACCCACCTTTCTATGTCAATTACTGTTCGACAAAGGGGGCAGCAGCATAAAATGTCACAAAAATAGCCTCTTCAACAAATGGTGTTGGGAGAGCTGGACAACTATATGCAGAAAAATGATACTTGACTGCCAAGTTACAACATACACAAAAATAAATTCAAGGTAGATAAAAGACTTAAATATAAGCCCTGACACCATTAAAGTCCTAGAGGAGAACATAGGCAGGACAACCTCAGATGTTCCATGCAGCAATATTTTCACTGATATGTCCCCTAGAACAAGGGACATAAAGAAAAGAAAAAACAAATGGGATCTTATCAAAATAAAAAGCTTCTGCATAGCTAAAGAAAACAGCCTTAAAAAGGAAAGAGAACCAACTATATGGGAAAACCGATTTGTCAATGATACCTCAGTCAAGGGTTTGATCTCCAAAATATGTATAGAGCTCACATAACTCCACTCTAAGAAGTCATGCAACCCAATTAAAAAGTGGGCAAAGGACCTGAACAGACATTTCTCCAAGGAGGACACGCACAGGGTCCAGAGACATTTGAAAAGATGGTCAGTATTGCTAGCTATCAAAGAGATGCAAATTAAATCCACAGTGAGATCGCACTTCACACCATTGAGAATGACAATCATAAACACAACGAACAAGTGTTGGAGAGGATGTGGACAAAAGGGAACCCTGGTGCACTGTTGGTGGGATTGCAGACTAATGCCTCCACTATGAAAAACATTATGGAGTTTCCTCAGAAAACTAAAAATGGAACTGCTTTTGACCAGGCAATTCCAATGCTAGGATTATATCCTAAGAACCCTGAAACACCAGTCCAAAATAACCTATGCACCCCAATGTTCATAGCAGCACAATTTACAACAGCCAAATGCTGGAAGCAGTAGAGACACTGGTAGGACTACCACAGAGGTAGGATTCTAAAGCTTCTGATGTTTTCTAAATATAGAAGCATATATATGGATATTATGCTCATGTGATTAAAATATAATGTATTACAAGTAAAACTGTGTTTTTCCTATTATTTAAATGCAAATACTTTGTAAAAAGCATCAACTCTTTTATATTCAAACTACATTTTTTGAGTTTCTGCTTTTATTTTTTCTGTGTATACACCAAAAGTGAAATTATGGAATAATATGGTATTTTTATGTTTAATTTTTTGAAGAATGACCATACAATTTTTCATAGTAATTTACCATTTTACATTCCCATCAACAGTACACAGCGGTTCCAACTCTTTCACATACTCACAACACTTTTGTTTTAGTTATAGCCTTTATAATGGGTGTGAGGTGGTATCTCCTTGTGGTTTTGATTTGCATTTCCCTTATGATTAGTGATGGTGGCCATCTTTTCATGTCTTTATTTTTCATTTGTATATATTTTTTAGAGAATGTCTATTCAAGTCCTTTACCCATTTGCTTTGGGGTGTGTGTGTGTGTGTGTGTGTGTGTGTGTGTATCTAGAGCCACCGGAGTTCTTTATACAGCGTCCAGCACAAATAATATCACTTTAAAAAAATATTTTGTTGTTGTTCCCATTTTCTCCTATTGCTGTTACCAGCCCTGTCCACAGCCCCACACATTCAAACCTCCCCCTATTCTCTTTGTCATTGGGTCCTTTATATATGTTCTTTGACTTGAACCTTCTCCTTTTTCCAACTTTATACCCCTCTCCTCTCCTCTCTGGTCATTGTCAGTTCATTTTTGTTTCCATGTCTCTCGTTCTGTTTTGCTTCCTTGTTTGTTTTGTTGATTAGGTTCCACTTATTGGTAAGATCGTATAGTATTTATCATTCACTGCCTGACTTATTTCATTTAGCATAATACTCTTTACTTTCATCCCCGCTGTCATGAAGTATAAGAGTTCCTTCTTTCTTTCTGCTGTGTAGTAGTGTACTGTGTAAATATAATCCATTCATTTTACCTATTTTTTTTATCCATTCATTTGCTGGTGGGCACGTAGGCTGTTTCCAGCACTTGGCTATTGTAAATAATGTGGCTATGAATATTGGGGTTCATAGGTTCTTTTGAATTGGTGTTTCAGTATTCTTAGGGTATAATCTCAGCAGTGGAATTGCTGAATCAAAAGGTAATTCCATTTATAGTTTTTTGAGGAAATTCCATACTATTTTCCACAGTGGTGCACCAGTCTGCAAACTTATTAACATATATATAAGTCTGAGTATATAAATATGTATATATACACATATAATAGTCATTAAATGCAAACAATTAATTACATATTTACAATTGCATGTCACATCTCAGATAAAATAAATGGAATATTTTTTCATAAAATTAATAGAACATTTTAAAAGAAAATATTTATTCAATGTTTTGTTTCACTTAATACAGTAATATTGCACATAGAAAAACATTGCTTTTAATTTCAGTTGTTTCTGCTACATTTTATTTCCAGGGTGTGAACTTGTAGCTCATGAACTCGGTATCAAAATGTTATACTTTTAATGATAATTAGGAAAACATACTAATAGATAATTAATTATGACTACTTTTTTGGATGTTTTCTCTTAAGATACTATATGAAATCTCTCCCATGTATCTGATCACCAAACAAATATTTATTTAATATCTACTACATGTAAGGCATTGTTCTATGTACTTGGGACACCTCAGTGAATAAAGGGTCCAACTGTGGTGGAGCTTACTAACAGAGGCCCCCTTCCTTCAGGCACCATATTGTTTCTTGTTATCCCATGTCTGAAAGCCACTGTATAATATATTTGGTTTCCTATCTGTTTACAATGCACAAATAATTCATGTAGTAGTTAATCATTTGTGGAATTCTGAGGATTTTGATAAAAAATGAGTAGAGAGGTACTTTTTAGACATCACTGATCAGTTCTCACCTGTATTTATTAATTTCTCTTTCAATAAACTTTTGTGGTGTTCTGATATCACCCTTATACCTCACCATGATCTTTCATACACAGATAAGTTTATTTGATGAAAATAGGTAGTAAAAGTTATCTCAAGCACTTTAGAAACAAAAGTGATTCTTTATGGAAGGCAATATCTTTAATAAGGAGAAAATTGATGGTTTTCTCAAGGCAATGAAAGGGAAACAACACATTAAATCACATTTTCCAAGCTATGCTCTCCTTTCCACTACCCTCTCTTCCAGGTTGTATTCATTCACCATTTCAGGTGACTTCTTAGATTTCTCACAGTGTTTTAATACCTCTTTCATAACCAGATCATCAATTTTTCAAGAATTTCTCTAGGATTGGTTTTTGACAAAAAGGTGGCAGTTTTTCCAAGTTCTCCCTCCTGGTAGGAAATAAATGTTTTTTATTTTTTATTTTTCTCAGACTTCTTGTAACCTCTTTAACACTGACCCTTGTTAAAGTCTGAATGTTTGGGTGTCCCCCTAATGCTCATATGTTGAAATCCTAACCCTGGAATTAGGGTTAGTAGAAAGGGCCTTTAGGAGGTGATCAGTTCAGGAGGGTGGAGTGCCAGTGAATGGGATAAGTGCTCTTATAAAAGAGAACCAGAGAGCTTCCTCACACCCTCAGCCATGTGAGGACATAGCAAGGAGTCTGTGACTAGGAAGAGGGCCCTTACCAGAACCTGACCATACCGACACCCCGATCCTGGACTTCCAGCCTCCAGACTGTGAGCAATACATGTTTGTTGTTTATACATAATCTGGAGTATCTTGTTACCAAGTGGGCAAGACAACCATTCACCTTATTTCTACAGCAGTCCGCAACCAAGAAGTGATGCCTTGGCCTTTGACAAAAAGGCCTTCTATGTAGAGTAAGGCTTGTTCAGAATATACATTCTGAGGTCTGAGAATAGACAGAGGACACCCTATAGATGCATGAGAATATGGACATTGAAAATGTAATCTGCCTTTAGGCAATGAATAAACTTGGAAGTGTTGTTTGAGAATGACAGATTAGGTTTGCATTTTCAATAGATGTTTCTAGACTGTATAAAAATGACTTGAGGGGAGCAGAGTTTAAAACGTACAGATGAATTAAGTGTGTGAGTGGTAAAACTCAGAGTTAATGCAAAGAGAATGGGTTTAATATCTAAACAACTTTTGATAAATTCACTAGGATTAGTCAATGGTCAAGTGTGAAAATAAGCTAAAGATAAGAACAAGGAATGGCTTTTGTGTTTCTGGACTGAATATTATGATGGATCAGGTTGCTATACTTTGAAATGGAGAATATAGGGAAATGAGATTCATCAGTAATTGTACTTGTGGTTTGTTGAGTGTAAATATCTGTGGGATATACAGATGGAAACTAAGGCTGTGGTTTCAGGAGGAAATTAGGATTTAGTTGTAGTTCAGTTTGATTCCTAAAACCTTCATGTTGATAATAGTGCTGTGTTCTCAGGTGAATAGTACCTAATCATGTTCTCTTTATTTTAGTGTCCAATTCTGAAGTGTTAAAAACAGGTAAAAGGAGATTAAATATTATAATTCCATATTAAAGATGATCAAATGAGACTATTTTATATTTCTGTACTGACACACCATCGCATAAAGTACAAGATGAAGCTAATTTAATTTAGTTATATTCCACAGCAAGCATGAAAACAGGGAGATTTTACATTCTGTATATAACATAGAAAATAATCCTTTGTTGTATAAAGAAAAGTTCTGTTTCTCTGAGCATTGAAGGGACTCTGCAGTCCTGAGAACCTTGTGACACAGGTCATCAAACAAATGTACTCAGTCAAAGGTCGTATCTTCTCATCTATCCATTCTTTTAATGTGATCCTAGGAGGAAAAAAATTTAAAAAGTTTGTTAGTTTTTGATTCTCCCTCTTGACATGCAAAATGGACTAAAATGCCAATGCAAAAAATTAAAACTATGTGGAATGAGAGGTTGGGTGATTGTGGGACGGTGTATTTCCTACACACACAGATTAATGTGCTTCCTAAGGTGATCGGTGTTATGGAAAGGTGAATAGAATACAGTTTGTTTTTCTGTCTGCATGAGAAAAGCTAATGGCAAATAACTTAGCTGAAAAGGGATAGTGTTTCATTAAGAACAGTTTCAGGCTTCCTGTCTCTTTAACTATTGTCCTGACAGAGCAAATGTTTTAGAATAGACCCTATCATGACTTTTCTAACATTGTGACATTACATCTTGCTTCCAGCTGTGTTCAATATCCCAAAAGAATATTTGTGGAGTTAAGACACAATTAGTGGTGCCAAAAACTCTCAATACATGTGGGCAGACAGATTTTAGCTGGAGAAATGTGAACCAATAATAGTTTTGCTGTATCATCATCTAGGCCTCAGGAGTATCTACAAAACCCAGAACCTCACCTATAATTTAGCTGCACAGCCAAAGGCTTTATATCACTATAACAATCAAATTTAAATTAACCAGAATAAAATATGCATAAGAAATCATTTTTGGTTAAATATTTAAGTTCTTTTAATCACAAAATATTAGTGATAATTCCAGTATGTTTGGAAGTCAAGAAAATTGGGGGAGAAATGCCACATTTTGCATTTGTGTTCTGAGAGCAAATGTTATATGACCAATTTAATGAAACCAGACAACCATTATTCCTGTGTAATTAGAGTCAAAAATGTTTTTTTTTTACTTATCCCTGCCAGTGAATTAGCCTTCCAATGAGAAACCACATGTTTTTTATTCTAAAATATAGAACTATTTTAAAATATGGTGAATACATAAAATTGCTTATAATTCACTTCTATGCCTCTCAACTCCTTTAAACTCTGTGTAAAATTTCCTCTATATTAATTCAGGGTATACTCAGGATATAGTTATTAGAACAGGAAGCAAAAATTCTATTTTTATTCTATAGCTTATTTCTCAAGGATAAGAAATGCAGCACAGAGGAACATTAACAGGAAAAAATGCAATTACTAGAAGGCGTGGGTTCAAGTACCAACTTCACCATTTTTTGTCTTTGTTGAAAAATGCAATTTTATGCAACTTGATTTTTTCCACAGGATTGTTGTGAAAACTAATGTAGACTTTTAGCATGCTTTTTAATAATAACAAAATATGGAAATTTAATTACTATTAGCAAAAATTTTTCCAAGTGGCAGGAACACTTTAAAATTTCCATTATTCAATGCTTTATAATGTTAATTTTTGTTTTCTTTTATAACCTAATCTAATGTGTTTTCCTGTTTATAAAAATGATTATTAATCTGCAAAACATTATTGCTTATTTTAAAAACATGGAATTTTGTTACAAGTGTCACATGTAAAAGGTTTTTATTTCCTTTTTACTTCTCTCTTTCTATGATATGAAACTTCATTAGTTGAGCAGACACTATTTTAGGGGATTCTGTTAATATGCTGCTGGAGTTATTTCCAGGGTGTAGGTATTTATAAAGAGTTACCCTGTGCCATTTTTCTGCAATGTATTATCCCCCACAAAAAATACAACAGTCAATTGGGCAAATTCCAATAATTTTTTTAAAAGATTTTGTTTATTTATTTTTAGAGAGGGGAAGGCAGGGAGAAAAAGAGAGAGAGAAACATCAATGTATGGTTGCTTCCTGAGCAACCCCCAACTGGGGACCTGGCCAGCAATTCAGGCATGTACCCTGACTAGGAATCAAACTGTGACCTTTTGTGCAATCTGGCACACAATGCACTGAGCCACACCAACCAGAAAAAATTCCAAGAATTTTTACACAAGTTCTTGTGAAAATTCAATGAAGTTTATATTAGAAATCCTCTCTGGAGATTATCCTAGCAAAATTTTTATAGATTTCTGTTCTTTATCATGTCTTTATAGAAAATAACAGTAATAATAATAATAGTAATCAATATTTGCTGAACACTTACTGTTTTATACTTTTCTAAAGGCTTTGCATACATTATCTCAAATTATTCAAAAATGACAAATAATTCTAAATTTACTGAAGCAGAAACTAAGGCTTAGAAAGATTAAACTGGTCAAGGTAATCAGCACTTAAAAAGTTTTATTTCATTTAAGGTCATTTCTGATTCCAAAATCTTAGATTTTTTAAATTAATTTTTGAATACAGTTGTCTCCATTTTCCCACCACCACTTCCCTCACTCTACCCACCCCCACTTCCCATCTTCAATCTTACACACCTTTGGCTTTGTCCATGGGTTCTTTACACATGTTCATTTACTACCTTTTTCCTTCTTTCCCACATTATTTCCCTGCCCCGACCTGTCTGCTTACTGTCAGTTTGTTTTTAATATCAATGTCTCTGGTCATATTTTGCTTGCTTGTTTGTTTTGTTAATTAGCTTCCACTTATAGGTGAGATCATATGGTATTTGTCTTTCAGTGCCTGGCCTTTTTCACTTAGCATACTGCTCTCCAGTTCCATGCATGTTCCAGTGGTGCAAGTGGTTAGTAAATGGTACTTATACAGCAGAGTCCTAGTGTTTAAATTATATGGAAGATACTCATATCTTTAGTGGAAGTGAAATATAACTGGTCAAAGTTCACAAGTACACAGACCAAGCTAGAAGGGCACTAATACTTTATCTATCAAATTGAGAATGGCTAGAGATTAAACATGTGCTTTATTAAATTTACCTTGAGTGTACTATTTCAACATCTTTCAGAATGGTATTCTACTTTAGTATTATGCTCTCCATCTCTTTCTATCTTTAGAGGTTACTGTCAACATTGCAACTCAATCACAGAAATAAGAACTCAAGTTGCTGGTTTTTCTCATTTCATTATGGAAGATATACCTAGCATGAAGAAGAAGACAGGAGACCAACATGAAATTAAACACCCGCTAGCTTTCAAACATGTTTACACACCATTACATTTATTCTCTATCACAAACAATGATTTGGCTATTTTAAATCTCACCTTGTGTGAGGAGTCATTTGCTTAAGCTAGCACATTTGACTTTTGAAAGAATTAGAATCTGAATCCAGCCTTATTTAATTATAAATCTAATAGTTTTCCAACTGGTATGTAAATTGGTAGTATTTAAAGTGTTTCTTTGCCTCCTTGGCATAGATTTGTATCTCTGCAGTAGCTGATGGAAGCTCTAGAATCTTTTATTCTTTTTTTCAGTTAAACGACATACTAATAAAATATGGGGGGCTGTATGCTTGACATAAACAGAATGGTCTCTCCCTACAGTGTAGGTCTTTCTTACTTTTAGTAATATAGAGGATTTTCATTTGTAGATATAACTAAGTCAGCTTTCCAACTCAAAGGTCAAAAAGTGATACTTGTCTTTTCAAATTGGGTCTGTCTGCCTCTCTTAGCTTGCTTTGCTGATAAGTCATGATTACCTTCACAGAATTACCTACTGGAATTTTTTCACAGTTCAGTAAAGATAAATCAAATAATAAGATTTGTTTATATTTTCATAATTGTTTTTGTTATGCTTATAACAAAAACAATTATGAAACAATGTTTCCATTTTCTTTTTGATCAATAGTCAAATTTCTATAAAACATTCAAAATATCTAATTAGAAAAACAAACAGCTTTCATAAATGTAAAAAATCATTAGATTTTTTCTGTTGTATAAAATCAAAATTATCCATCTGAGGTTTTGTGATTTTTGATCTTTTAAAATAAACAAGTTACATGCTAAAAAAAAATCCTTGAAGATTGATCTTAGTCTAGAAAGTTATTTTTAATGTAATTTTATGGAAATTTGATGTAATTTAATTATTTTCTATAATTTAAATGATATACTAAGTTATGACAACTCTAGTTTTTCTAGTCTGATTTATGCTGGAGGAACTGTGGGGAAAGAGGACATAATTTTGTGGAAATGCTCAGTAATTGCTACATGCTGTAAAGATTGTGTTATCCTTAAATGAAATAATTGCAAAGTTATCTGTACAATATGGCATTCATTTTATTCTCCTGGGATGGGGCAACAGACAAGAAATTTAAAAATTTCATTTAGACTGATAATTGTTCTCCAATTAATTAAAAAATATATGATCATCAGACAACACAGAACACCAAAAGTACAATGAAATGACTATACCCTAGATTTATGAAGCATGTGATGTTTCACCTTGGCTGACCCAGTAAAACACAGTAACTATTAGGATATATGGAAGCCTGTCATCCCTTATCATGTTTTAAGTAATATGTTATATTTGTACCTCTAGAGAAAGTTCAAGAAGAACAAGAACATTACCATTTTGTCAAATCTACAATAGAAAAGGTTTTTTGAAATTATTGTCTTGAGATGATCTTTATGTCATTTTTATTTACAGTATATTTCTTTGCATGTATTTGCCATTACGTATGCTTGAATGATTGATTATTGAACTGATGAACATGTTGATTCTCCAAATTTTATCAACATTTTATAGGTCAAAAGTATATGCAAATTTGCACATTCTTAATGACCAAGTATGGTGCAAGTGTATAAATTTAAATAAACATTTTCCTGAAGTTAAGCTAAATCCAATAGAAAAATAAGTATTTAGGAGCAGTTTAGGAAAAATCTGCCAAAGAAAAATATGTAGTATTAAAATGCATGTATATGCATTTCTAAATAAAAGCACATTATTATTTCTCTATTCCATGCCCATTAATTGCATTTAACATAAAATTAATAATTATTACCAAGACCTACACTTCCTGCCTACCATAATACAACCTGTCTATATATCCAATCTCAACTTCTTCCATCCTTCTCCTCAGTTTCTGTGTTTTATTCAAATACCTTGTTTGTATTGGCTGAACATGCCAATGTCTTCCTTCTATGGTTTTGGTCTTGGTCTTTTCTCTCTGCTTTAAAATAAACACCCCCAGATTCTGTATGATCATGTTCATTGTTTGTCAGCTCATCTGTTACTGATTAGGACACACCCAACTTAAGTTTTCTTTCATCATCCTATGATATAATATTTAAAAAGAAGAAGAATTTTGTTATTTGTAGTATTTATCACTATCTTCAACCTCCACTTTTGTCTTAGTCTTGGATACACAGTTTAGGTCTTGGGTACACAAATATATATTAAGTGCTCGCATCAGTCAATTTATAAGTAGGTAAAAGTTTGATGATATCCAGGATAATTATGTAGACTTAATCCATCCCCTCACAAATTATTTATTTTAAAGGAAAATAATAATTTTAGTGAGAAGAAATCTGGCAGACACTACTTTAGCCAATATATCAAATGTAACCTCACTAGTAATAGCACCTCCTGACACCATGATTCTCTTGATATGATAGACTAAGAAGAATGAAATACCATTTTGATGTTGCTTAAGGCAGAAATACAAAATTTGAATGTAATAATGAAGAAACACTAGGCGTACTTAAATTGAGGCACATTCTGCCAGATAACTATCCTGTAATGTCTTGAATGTAATGCAGACTGAGCAACTGTTTCAGATTAATATAGATTTAATTAAAATTAACAACTTTCCAAGGAAAATGCAAATAAAGGATTTCTAAATTTTGTGGGTGGTTGGCTACCCTAAAGGCCAGGGCTAGTACCCCAATATAAAAGAGCCAAAATTGAAGGTAATGGATCTTACATGTATTTACTGGGTGCCTTTGCTTATCTCATTGACTTAAATGCAATATTATCCAAGTGTTATTAAGCTCCAAAAGAACAAATGCTGAATATTGTGGGAGACCACATATTTTTATGTGCAAGGAACAAACTCTGCCCTCAAAGAACTTAGAATGCACTTTGTTTATTTAGCTATCTCATCAATTGTTACAATCATGTAATTGTAATCAATTATAAGCTATTTTTCCCATGGAATACCAAAAAGATGAGTTTCCAAAATCATATTTAATGAGAAGCATGTTTTAATACATTGCATACCACATAGAAATCTCTAAGATATATACCAGGGATCACACGTTTTTGGGCAAACTGCACGTTATTTAAATCATCATAACTACAGATCATAATGCACTTTAGGTGTTGTTTTTCAATAATTATAACATTTTATTTACAAAAACAATTAAACAACTAATTAAACAATTAAAGTTCCTAGTACTTTTTTAAATGTATGGTACTGCATAAAACATTTTCCTCTATGAAGAGGGACCAAACAAAATTTATCTAAGTATGTAGATTCACTCCTTTTTCCATGGGTGGCACAAACTCTGCAGGCTCTCCTAGGAAATTTTTTCTTTCCACTCGCTGGAATACTTGTAGGTTCATGCTTCTTCATATCACCTGACAACCTTTTGGGTGGATCTTTACAAGGTACTCTCCTTGCACCCCCAGGGGAAGGGCTGGACAGATTTGTCTCTGGTTCTGGAGAACCTTCATTATTGTCATCCCCTATCCAGTCTCGTGCCACTGATAGTAGAAACTGTTCTTCAGTTCCTCTTGGCCTTTGTTGATAGTTTCTCTTTCCTTTTTCATGTTGATATAGTTTGCAGTGAACTCATTGTAGCTTCCCTGTAGTTTCTGGTATCTCATTGTGAGCTCACTGAGCTTCCTGACAATCATTGCTTTGAACTCAGTATCTGATAGTTGAGTTGCCTCTATTTCATTTAGCATTCTTTCTGGGGCTTCCTCCTTTCCTTTCATTTGGGGATTGTTTCTTTGTCTTCCCATTGTTTGTGAGACTCTTCTGATAGCAGAAACTATTTATACCTCATTTTTGCTTGTGGATTGAGGCACGTGAAACATGAGAAAAGTCGTGGGCAGTCCTTAGGTTGTTAATAGAGATAGGAAGTCTATAAATAACTTCTGTTTGTAAAGCATATTAAGTTGTTAAAAGTACAAACTGAGCCAATCACTTATTGCTCTATAAAAATCATATTTAGTGTTCTATCTTGTGGTCTATCTTTGAAAATGTTCCATGTGCATTTGAAAAAAATGTATATTTTGCTTATTTGAAATGAAAGGTTCTACAAGTATCAGTTAAGTCCATTTAATTTAATGCATCATTCAGTTCCATAATACCCTTTTTGATATTCTGTTTGGAAGATCTATCTGTTATCAAAGGTGAGGTGTTAAAATCTCCTACTAAAATTGTATTGCTGTCCATATCTTTCTTGAAATACTCAATGACTTTCCTTATATATTTGAATGCTACTATGATGGGTGTATATATGTTTACAATATTTATGTGTTCTTCATGGATTCTTCTCATGAGTGTTATGAAGTGTCCTTCTGTGTCTCTTTTTATGGGTTTTGTTTTGAAGTCTATTTTGTCTTATATAAGTACTGCTACCCTGGCTTTATTTCCTATCTATCTGATTGGAATATTTTTTCCAAACCTTCACTTTCAGTCTTTGTATGTCTTTTGTAATGAGGTGGGTCTCTTGTAGGCAGCATAGGTGAGGGTTGTATTTTCTTATCCATTCAATTACCCTGTGTCTTTTGATTGGATCACTTAATCCATTTTAATTTAAGGTTATTATTGATAGGTACTTATTCATTGCCATTTTATTCCCTTTGTATCTGTGTTCCTCTCTGTCTCACTCTTTTTCTTAATCTTCTTAAAGCAGTCCCTTTATCATATCTTGCAGTGCTGGTTTGGTGGAAGTGTATTCTTTGAGCCTTCTTTTGTTCAGGAAGCTCCTTATTTCACTTTTCATTTTAATTGATAGCCTTTCAGGGTAAAGTCTTAGTTGCAGGCCTTTGCTTTTCATTATATGTTGGCAAGAAACATGGAATATTTCTTGCCATTCCCTCTGGCTTGTAATGTTTCTGTTGAGAACTTAGCCATTTTCCTTACCAGGACTCCCTTGTATGTTACTTCCTGTTTTTGCTTTGCTATGTTTAAGATTCCTTTTTTGACTTTTAACTTCGCCATTATAATTATGGTGTGTCTTCGAGTGGGCCTCTTTGGGTTCTTCTTAATCAGAACCCTCTGTGCTTTCTCAACTTTTGTGAATTTTTCTCTCATCAAATTAGGGAAGTTTGCCATAATTACTTTTTCCAAACAGGTTTGAAACACCTATTGGTTGTCCCTATTCTTCTCCTTTTGATATCCCTATTAAATAGATATTATTATGTTTCTTGCTTTCCTGCAGTTCTCTTAACCCTTCTTCACTCTTTTTGAGTATTTTTTCTCCTTTTCTTGCTCTTTCTTGGAGTTTTTTTTAATACCTTGTTCTCCAGATTGCTGATTCCATCCTCTGCTTCATGTTGCCTGCTTTTGACTCCTACTATTGTGTTCTTTAGTTCAGAAATTGAATTGTTCATTTCCTCTTGGCTCTTTTTAATTGATTCTGTGTCATTTTTCACATTGATAAAGTTTGCAGTAAGTTATTTATACCTTCCTGTTGTTTTTGTTAATTCTCACTGACATTCAACAAAAGGAGCAGAAACATAAAATGGAGTAAAAATAGCCTCTTCACCAAATGGTGTTGGAAGATCTAGAGATCTACATGCAAAAAAATGAATCTTCACCAACTTACATCATACACAAAAATAAATTCAAGTTAGATATAAGACTTAAATATAAGTTGCAACACCATAAACATCCTAGAGGAAAATATAGGCATAAAAATCTCAGATATTCCACCCAGCAATATTTTCACCAATACTTCCCCTAGAATAAGGGACCAAAAAGAAAGAATAAACAAATGGGACTTAATCAAAAATAAATAAAGAATAAATAAATGGGACTTAATCAACATAAAAAGCTTCTTCACAGCTAAAGTAAACATCAGCAAAATTAAAAGGGAACCAACTACATGTGAAAATATACTTGCCAATGATACTTTGGGCAAGGATTTGATCTCCAAAATATATGAAAAACTCACACAACTCCACTCCAGGAAGACAAGCAATCCAATGAAAAAATGGGCAAAGGACCTGAACAAACCCTTCTCCAAGGAGGATGTACATAGTGCTCAGAGACATATGAAAAGATGCTTAGCATCACTAGCCCTCAGAGAGATGCAAATTAAAACCACAATGAGATACCACTTCACACCGATCAAAATGGCCATCATAAACAAATCAGCAAACAATAAGTGCTAGCAAGGACATGGGGAAAAATTGAACCCTAATATCTTGTTGGTGGGAAGGCAGACTGTGCAGCTACTGTGGAAAACAGTATGGAATTTCCTCAAAAAATTAAAAATGTAACTGCTTTTTGACCCAGCAATTCCATTGTACACTAAGTATCCTGATACACTAAAACTGTGCACTGCAATGTTCGTAGCAGCACAGTTTACAATGGTCAAATGCTGGAAGTAGCTTAGGTGCCCATCAGTAAGTGAGTGGGTCAAAAAACTGTGGTACATTTACACAATGGAATATTATACAGCAGAAAGAAAGAAGGAGCTCCTATCTTTTGCAACAGTATGGATGTATCTGCAGAGCATTATGCTAAATGAAATAAGTCAAGAAGTGAAATACAAAACCATATGATCTCACCTATAAGTGGAACCTAATCCAAAAAGCAAATAAACCAGCAAAATATAACCAGAGAAATGGAAATAAAGAACAAACTGACAGTAATCAAAGGGGAAGGAGGTGGGGGGTTATGGGGGAAAGAAGGGGAAGGGTCATCAAAGAACATGTATAAAGGACCCATGGACGAAACCAATCAGTGGTTGGATTGAGGGTGAGTGATGGGACCTGGTGGAGGAGGGGAAAATGGTGGCTGGAAAATGAAGACAACTCTCTTGAACAACAATAAAAAAATGAAAATAAAAATAAAAAATATAAAATCACATTTAGCCCTGGCTGATGTAGCTGAGTAGATTGAGCACCAGCCTGAGAACCAAAGGGTCATGGGTTCAGTTCCCAGTAAGGGCACATGCCTGGGTTATGGGCCAGATCCCCAGTAGGGGGTGCGAGAGAGGCAACCATACATGGCTGTTCCTCTCCCTTCTTTCTCCCTCCCTTCCCCTCTCTCTAAAAATAAATAAATAAAATCTTAAAATCACAGTTAGTTATGAGTTTTAAATTATACAGAATTGAATAAATATCATCTATCAAAATTATCAATAAAACATTTTATTGAATAAAACACGGTGATCTTAATCTATATGTAAAAGTTAATCGGATAAATTGGCCTATACTGTGATAAGTTAGTGGTGATAAAGTGAATGTAATTTGAATTCTTTTTTTTCCTCTGCCTGGTTCTTCATGAGGATTAATATGTATATGTTGCCCCCATACTAGTCTATGTTGGATTCATGTAATCACTAAATATTGTGTACATATTTTTAGTTAAGGGGAGAAGATACAACCATTATCAAAAGAGACATGGTCCTTGTTCCTATTAAGCCATAATGTTAAGTCTGAAGTAGAATCTGGTTGGAATGAACTTTACAGGCTAGAGGCTATCACAGCACAGGGATATATACTATGAGCAGTGATTCTCTTTCATTTTTGCTTATACTTCTCTCTTTCATGTATCACATATGTATCAAGAACCTGCTGTATTCTAAATCGTGTGGTAGGTAATTTGGGGTATATAAATTTTCAACCTAAAGAAGATAATAGTCTTGGGAAAGATAATTAAGGATATTACTAATTATTAAATAAAAAGTCAATTGGAGTAGATTTCATTGTCAGCACCATCTCCTTGTACAAATGTTTTTGGTCCTATGGGTACTGTTCTATTTTTTAAACCATTTTCAATATTAACTTTGAAAATTTTCCCATTGGGTCTTTAAAAATAAATATTTTGCTATTGCATATATACTAAGATTGATTGCTCAATAATGATATTATGTACCAACCTCCAGGGAATGTTCATTGCTGTCAAACTTTGCTTCATTTCATACCAGGGAGTTAGTTTGTGTGGGTAAGATAATTGTATTTATAAAAAATACAATTAGATCAAATACTTGCTGTTGAATTTCTCAGAGATCTGAGATGAGACTGCTGAAAGCAGACATTTGATTCTCTAAAACTAATGACTGGAAAGGCAAAACAAGGGCATGGAGTAAGGCCAGGAATGGAAGTGTCAAAAAAAAAAAAATGCTAGTATAGCTTCATTGAATACTTTTTGTTGCTGGCCAGTGGGAAGGTTGCCCACACTCACTGAAAACAATGGTCGAGTGGTGGTTGAGGAGGGATGTGGGAGGAGTTTTGAGTAAGGACTCTGATGCTCCAGAAGGTACCAAACAACTTCAGACAGATTCTAATGCAGCAGTAGAAGGGAGGGATAACTTTTGTTCTCAGCGACATGAAAAATTCATTAAGATGAAGAGGGGCTGATGCCAGAGTAGTTAGTATATGTAATGAGGACAATTAATTAGATACTAACAAGGATTAGATTGAAATGGGTCAGTTCTTACAAAGGAAAAACCACCAACTGAATAAATCAAGACAGAAAGTATCAGCATCAGCTGCCAAAGAGGTTTAGAAAACATCATGTTTCCCTATAGCTTCTTTTTGTGACAAAAATGTACACTATTACACCATGTTTAAATTTTGTTTTTAAAGACTTTTTCAGTGAGCACATTTATCTTTCACAAGGCAGAGAGGAAACCTATTTGTGTTAGAGTCCATCACAGTGTTTTAAATTTGTTTTACAATCCTCTAAGTCTTTTCCCTGTTCTCAGTCTTCCTCCTCTAACCTGACATCCATATGGTAAGTGGAATAGTTCTTTACATGTGAATGTATCATTCTATTAGCTTTCTTTAAAAAATTCCAATTTATGATTTTGTATATAATGAATGAACTACACTTCCTATTATGACTTGATGTAGGGCAACCATATAATTTATCATTCAAATCAGGATACTTTTGAGAGCAAAGAAGACATTAAAATTATAAATGTATAAAAATTAATGGATGTCCCAGGGAAATTTGAATGTACATCTCTCTCCAATCTCGTCTCCTGACAACCCCTATTCCTCTGGTGTAGCCCCAATAATAATCTGGCTGGCAAGTTGTAGGCATGTTATTAATAGACATCTATTGAATGATAGAGTAAATGAATGAATGAAAACATATATGTTACAGCCATGTTTAATGACTCTGGAATCCAGTTCCCTAGTAATATTGCTTGTTATAATTACATTCTCATAGTCTTCTTTTATTTATTGTGTATCTCCTCTCTTGCCTTGTACTTGTCATTTGTCTGCATGCATATTAGTTTCCCAGATTTGGCATAAATTACTGAAAATTGGAAGGCTTAAGCAACAGAAATGTATTGTCTCATTTGGAAGACTAAAAGTCTGAGATCAAGGTGTCATGGGGTTGGTTTCTTCTTAGGGATCCAAGCAAGTATTTGTTCCAGGCCTTACTCTTCTTGTTCAGTGATTTGTTGGCAATCTTTGGCATTTCTCAGCTTGTAGTTGCATCACTTGACCTCTGCCTTCATCTTTATTTGCATGGAGTTCTCCTTTGTCTAAATTCTATCTGTTACTAAATCCCACCTTTTTATAAGGACACAGTCATATTGGGTGAAGGTCCATCCTAATGAGGCCCATTTTTTTGGAATTATATTGATTAATCATTGTGGACTTTTTAAAAACATTTTATTTATTTATTTTTTAGAGAGGGAAGGGAAAGAGAAAGAGAGAGAGAGAGACATCAATGTGCAGTTGCTGGGGGTCATGGCCTGCAACCCAGGCATGTGCCCTGACTGGGAATCGAACCTGTGATGCTTTGGTTCGCAGCCCGCAGTCAATCCACTGAGCTATGCCAGCCAGGGCCATTGTGGACTTTTTAAAAGATAAATTTAAAATCAGAATCTCCTTAAAATTAAAATTTTATATCACAATATTTAGTTGTTTGCTTAAAAATTATGTATTTACAACTTATTCAAATATCAAACACAACACACACATACCAACACACCCATTCCAAGAGGTGGGTTACTGGAACCAACCTGTACTTACTTATACGAGTCAGAGCCATTTGTCAAATTTTCAGATACTTTGTGGGATAGTTGTTAAGCACAGCTATTTTTAAAATTTAAATAAAATAAATTATATTTAAAACAATGATGATAAGTATTTAAAACACATTGCTTTCCTATTATTTGCCACCTATTATGCTAGTATCTGTTATCAGTGCTCTTGAAGTCCTCACCTGTGCTGCTCATTCAGGAAATTGCATGATGTGCCAATGAAAGTATCAAGATGCTCCACAGGAAGTAGCATGTTGGTTTACCAGAAGTATCAGGATGCTCCATAGAAGATATCATGGTGCAATGGTAGTGGATGAGGATAGGTTGGCTTGTAAAAGGGTAAGTTTTGGGGGGATGATTTGCTGTGGGTATTTTTGTAGTTGTAGCTTGTTTTAAATAGACTATTTTTATTGTAAATTTACAAAAAAATTTTGAAGTACAGAGTTATAAACCCAGCACCCAGTTTCCCGTATTAGTATCATTTTACATTAGTACAATGCATTTACTACAATTAACTAAACTGTATAGTTTACTAATATCTTTTAATTTCTTTCTTTCTTTCTTTCTTTCTTTCTTTCTTTCTTTCTTTCTTTCTTTCTTTCTTTCTCTCTCTCTCTCTCTCTCTCTCTCTCTCTCTCTCTCTCTCTCTCTTTCTTTCTTTCTTCCCTTCTTTCTTCTTCCTTTATTTATTTGTTTGTTTGTTTATTTTTGTGAGAGGGGAAGGAAGAGAGAGAGAGGGAGAGAAATATCAATGTGAAAAAGAAAAAATCTACCAGTTGCCTCCCCTAAGTGCCTCAACTGGGACTGAAGCCGCAACCAAAACTTGTACCCTGACCAGGGATGGAACAGGCAACCCTTTGGCCTATGGAAAGATACTCCAACTGAGGCACATGGGCCAGGGCTATATTCTTTAATTTTTTTAATGTCCTGTTATCCCAGGATACCACCCAGTACACTACATTGCATTTAGTAGTCATGTCTCCTCAAGCCTCTCTTTCCTGTGACAGTTCCTCAGACTTCATTCTTCATATCCTTGACATTTTTAAGAATTACTGGCCAGTTATTTTGTAGGATTTTCCTCATATTAAAATTCCTATTGATTTTGTTAAGGTATGCCTAGAGTCCTGTGTTACTGGGAGAATCTCAGAGTTAAAGTATTAATTTCAACTTATAATATTAAAGATACATACTATCCACATGATTTATAATTCTATGAGGGCCTTTGTCACCTGGCTGAGATGGTATCTATAATGGAGGGTCTTCACAGTAAACATACTCCTTTTTCTCTCTTTGGATACTGTTATTCTTTGGAAGAAAGTTGCCATGCACAGCTCACACCTAAGAAGTGGAGTATGCTTTGCTCCTTGAACACAGATTTTCTATACAGATTATTAAGACTTTTTCTGAACAGCAGAATTATTTACTCTTCATTATTTATTTATTTATATTAGTATGGGTTCATTGATATTTATTTATTTTATCCTTTGGATTATATTCCAATATTACTTTTTTATATTGTTCAAATTGTTACAGTTCTAGCCATTGGGATCCCTTTCTTTGGCTCCCATGTGCCTTTGGCATACTCTCATCAGTGTGTGTGTGTGTGTGTGTGTGTGTGTGTGTGAAGCACTCTTTAACTTTCTGAGACTATAACATGCTCCAGGCTCATCTATGTATTGCTTGCTCCAGCACTAAAATTAGTCATTTCTCCAAGGAGGCCAGTTCCTTTTATTAGAGAATGGGATTAGAATCCAATAAGTCATGTTAAAAGTGCTTGTTGCTCATTGTTTTTTTTAATATCTCTCAGCTGACAGAAAATATATATGTAATTTATTAACCTGTGTATATACATATATTATAAGTATGTCTCTAATTATATATATATATAAACATGAGTTTATATTAATTTCTAATCTAATCTATTATCACATGGATCATTTTAGCCTCACTCACTTGATGAAATTATTTGTTTTTTTTTTTGTAGTTCAGATCTAAAACAAGCTTTGAATCTTTTTTCCTAAATGTGGTTTAAAATACTTATGTATGGTGAAAGTCAGTTGCTGGAAATGACATAGATATAGGTAAAAGAGAGACCAGAGAAACTCAGTATCACAAATAACACATTTTTCTTTACAAGTGAATAAAAAAGAGGCTAAAAAATACTCAGCAAATCACATTAAATGCTAATAACCTCAGAGAAGTGAGGCCAGGCAGTTTATGCCAGAGCATTATAAAACACTTAAGTTAGAATCCCATAATCAGGAGGCCCAACTCCTTCTGATTGAGCTCCCACTACCAAAAATGAATCTCATAAACAAATAAATCTGAGAAACAAAAATTTAAAAATAAAATAAAGAATTCCAGATTCTTCTTGACAATCCACCACCTCCACTCTTGAACTAAATTAACTATCCTTTTGATTGCATGGGTTAGTAAACTGCTTATCAGTCTACATGACAAATCTGTAAAAAATGTATATTTATAGATAGATAGATAGATAGATAGATAGATAGATGGATAGATAGATAGATGTAATGCATACATGTGTTTGCATGTATATATGTGTGTGTTATTTCAGATGATGTACTTTATTTCAATAATTCTTAATGATACTTTTTGATTTTGATAAATATGATGTTACTAATTATCAAGCCACATCAGTAATTATAATATAGGAATACATAGTTTTTATACTGCTGTAATATTTTGATTATCAAAATAAAAATGGTCAAGCAGGGACCCTAGATTACCCTGAATTAGAGAGGATTATTTCTGCCCATAATATTTCTGCCTATGTCCTTAATAAGCAGAAGTTATTACAGAGAAGTAAAATATTTGTACTGGAAATTAAGAATTTAATTACATTAACATTTTAATTCTTTTTGGCTTTGGAGATTATCTTAAATATGAAATCTCAGCAACATCTGCATAAAAAGCTTTTGTCATGTCTGTATGGGAGTTAGGGGATCATGAAGTTGGCTTGTAAAAACAGCAACGAGCAAGGAGAAAGGGGCAGTCTTATTTATTTTTATTTGGGTATTCACTGAAATAAGACAAAGTGCATATCAAAAGGCACTGAGTAGTCAAATGCAAAGTGACAGTAAGTAGCTTATATGTGTGAAAGAATGCTAAATTTATCATTAAACAATGCATACAATTAAATATAAATTGTAGGGTAAGTAGAGACAGTCTGGCTTCCTCACTCAGGTGTCCCAATAACTAATGGATACAGTGTTCCTATAGCCTTGGCACGGCCTGATAACCAGTGTTCTCATAGCCTTGAGACTGGGTCTGATAAACTGTTCCCATAACATGAAGTAGGCTCGTGTGCACAGAATTATGTTATGTTATGTAATGTTCTGGCATTTTTCTGGCTTTGTTCCCCTCTAGTGCTTAAACAAGTAAGACTTTCTTACTAGGGATACACACAAGGGGACAGGTGCCATGATGGGTGCTATGCTGGGGAGCAAGGCCCACAACATGCAGGAAAACACATAGCTTGCAGTGCGCATGTCTCAACCACCCATGAATAAAGACATGCCAGACATCCCAATGGCTTCATGAACATTATTGCATCTGCGCGAATACCATGGACCTGCCCAGTCTTGTATAGTCACAATACATAAATGTAGTTGCTCTAACTATGAAGTAGATAAAATATTTAATGGATCTTTTTAACTGAATTTTGTCAAAAGTATTTGGATTTATGTTTCTTAAAAACAACTAAGCTAATAAGGAAAACTGCATTACTCTAAGATCAAGTCTTCTATATTATCATATAAAATTGTGCAGAGGATAGATTACATTACTAGAATATTGAATCACTGTCTCTCTTAAATTTCTAAATCCATCCTATACACATGCATGGACTCACACACATACTACATCATACAGGAGAAAGATATATTATGATATTGCTTCCATTCAACAATATGAAGTGTCACGCAGAGTCAAAAATTGGCAGATGAAATATTTTTCCATGTTTATGTATCTCAAAATAGATAAATGACTTTATAGTGGATCTCCATTTTATTTATTTTTAAATATATTGTATTGATTATGCTATTATAGTTCCATTTTTTCTTCTCCTTTCTCCCATTCCACCCTATACCCCACTTCCCACCATCCTTCCTCCGTATTACTTCATATCCATGGTTCATATGTTCTTCGACTTACTACGAATCCCATACTATTTTTGACTTCCTCCTGTCTATTCTGCACCTACAATTTATGCTTCTTATTCCCTGTATTTTTTCTCCCATTCTCCCCCTCCCCTCTCCCTGCAGATAATCCTCCATGTGATCTCTATTGCTGTGAATCTGTTTCTGTTCTAGTTATTTCTTTGTTTGTTTTTTAGGTTCAGTTGTTGATAGTTGTGAGTTTGTTGGCATTTTATAGTTCATATTGTTTATATTCATTTTCTTAGATAAGTCCCTTTAACATTGCATATAATAAGGGCTTAGTGATGATGAACTCCTTTAACTTAACCTTATCTTGGAAACACTTTATCTGCCCTTCCATTATAAAAGATAGCTTTGCTGGATAGTGTAGCCTTGGATGTAGGTCCTTGCCTTTCATGACTTCAAATACTTCTTCCCAGCCCCTTCTTGCCTGCAATGTTTCTTTAAAGAAATCATCTGATAGTCTTATGGGAACTCCTTTGTAGGTAACTGTCTCCTTTTCTCTTGCTGCTTTTAAGATTCTCTCCTTATCTTTAATTTTGGGTAATGTAATGATGATGTCCCTTGGTGTGTGCTTCCTTGGGTCCAACTTCTTTGGGACTCTCTGAACTTCCTGGACTTTCTGGAATTATATTTCTTTTGGCAGATTAGGGAAGTTCTCCTTCATTATTTTTTCAAATAAGTTTTCCATTTCTTGCTCTTCTTCTTTTCCTTCTGGCACCCCTATGATTCAGATGTTGGAACTTTTAAAGTTCTCACAGAGGTTCCCAAGCCTCTCCTGATTTTTTTGAATTCTTGTTTCTTCATTCTATTCTTGTTGACTGTTTATTTCTTCCTTCTGCTCCATACCACCGATTTAAGTCATGATTTCCTTCTCTTCACTGTTGGTTCCCTGTACATTTTCCTTTATTTCACTGTTCATAGCCTTCACTTTTTCCTCTGTTTTTTTGACCATACTCAACCATTTCTGTGAGCATCCTGATTACAAGTGTTTTGAACTGTGTATCTGATAGGTTGACTATCTCTGCATCGCTTAGTTGTATTTTTTCCGGAGCTTTGATCTGTTCTTTCATTTGGGCCATGTTTTTTGTCTCGGTGTATGTGTTATTCAGTAAAGGAAAGGAACCTTAGGTATTTGTCAGTGTGGGGCAACCCACATTGCTGTGTTGTGGCACTGTATATGGGAGAATGTTCCAAGATGGAACAATGCCACTTGCTTGGCTCACAGTCAGCTTTCAGTTACTTCCCCTACTTCCCACCAGCAAAATGGGCCCTACTGGTGCTGATTTCTAGGTGGGTGGGTTTGTGTAAGTTCTAAGAATCTGTGGGTCTCTCCAATGAACTCTCCTGTGAGGCTGGGAGTTTCTCCTGTGACTTCAAACCCCACAGGAATTTTCAGTTAGAGGTTTTGAGGCTTTATTTCCTCAGGCTGAAATCCTGGGTTTCAAAATTTGTGTTCTCCCCAGTTGTTCCTTCCAGATTATCTGCACACAAATGTGAGATTCCCACTCTGCCATCTAGTACCCTGATATGAATCCTCCCCACTCAGACTGCCCATCTTCACCCTCCCTACCAGTCTGGATGAATGCATCTTTTCCAACTCCTTGTTGTCAAACTTCCATACAGTTTGAATTGCTGGCAATTCTGGTTATTTCTTCTTTTTTAATTTGTTTTTGTCCTTGTTTTGGTTGTACAAGGAGGCAAAGCATATCTACCTACACCTTCACTTTCACCAGAAGAGGATCTCCATTTTACATGCCTATAGGCTTTTATACAAAGGTAGAAAGGTCAGTTTTACTCAATGTATCATCACCTCCATATCCCCTGCTCTTACATAGTATCTTCACTCTAATAGTTTATTTTACTGTTTTTTTTCTATTATCATTTATCCCCCCATACCCTCTTCTACCTCCTTTCTCTTCCCCACAATCACCACACTGTTGTCCATGTCCATGAGTTCTATTCCTGTGGAGGACCATAAAATTTCCTTAGCTAGAAATGCTCAGAGATTTTAGCTTTTTAAATATTTCACATTAGAGTTAGGGTAGGAAAAATGGCTGATGGAAATCAAAAGACACAAACCTCCAGTAATAAAGTAATTTCTAGAGATATAATATACAACATGGCAACTATAGTTACTAAATTGTATTGTATCTGAGAAAGTTGCTAACAGAATAAATCTTAAAAGTTCTCATCATAAGAAAAACAATCTGTAACTGTTAACTAGACTATTATGGTTATAATTTTATAATATATACAGAATCAAATCATTATGTTATATACCTGAAACTAATATAAAGTGTTAATTATACTTCAATAAATATCACATTCAAAATTGAGAGGATTCTTTTTAGACTTCAGGATGCAGAATATACTACAGGAGAGAAAGGCAAATATTGTCTACTTTTAGTGACAATGGCATAGGAGAAGAACAATCATTGTGATAGTTTCAGTTTCATATCTAGGATTATTATTTGCTGTTGTCTCTAATTAATATTTTCCTCTCTGGTAGATAATATTTATGAATGTGTTGTTTAATATGAGAACCACAATGAGTATTGAACATCATTCTTGACTGTATCCCACATAAATAGAATATCTAGATGTTGATATTTGTTATGATTTTTAAAAGTGCCCTGAATGATTGTGCATTTTAATACAAGGTACATAAGTCCTTTGCCAAACAAAAAATAAATATTCAAACATTCATGTATATACAGTAATTCCATTAATTTGTCCTTCATGAGTAAGAATATCAAAGTTTCCAAAATCTAGTAAGCATTGACTTTAGATCAAAGCACCATGTTTCTCTCCCACCTAATATTCTACTGTCTAGGTGAAATGGGAAATGTCTGTGCCCCTGCATCACCAAATTCCAGATATTATATATTATGAGAAAATACAAGGGACACTACAGTTCTGTAACAAAATCATTAGTGGAGAAAAAGCTGCATCTCTGTTATGGAGAATCAGGGACTGTTTGGCAGTCCAGGGAGATAAATATATGACAGATTATCTATGTAGATCACTAAGAAATACAAGTGCAATTCATATAATACAAATAATGACAGAGAAGACTTAAAGTCTCTCCCTTAAAGCCTAATTTAATTTAGTGCATCTGGTCCCTTTATGCACTCAAAAGAGCTGTGCTAGGTTCCCAGATCTGTGCTCTCTGCTAGTCTTTCCAAATGATGCTTCAACACTCCCTCCAGAGTGCAAAGGTTGAGTTGTCATGGAGAGAGAGTGACAGTTTGAGAGAATCACAGTATTTGAGGGCAATGATATAATTTATTTTAAATTTTTCAAAAAAAATGAAGAGTATAGAAAGTATTTTAGAACATCTGACCCAGTAAAATTTATAAAGGAATCAAGACCAAAAGGAGTTACATGATTGCCAATCTAAGAAGCACAGACAGGCACCAAGGTCTGGAGCTACATCTGTACACACTTCTCATTCCAGGGACAAAGCAATTAAGCCTGGTGAAAGTGAAAACTTTAATTTTTAGTCAGTTATTATCTAATTGGCCTGTTTAGCCTTCAGAAAACTTTTTCTTCAAGGTGCCAGATACTAACTATTTCAGACTTTGTGGACCACACAGTCTATGTTGTAGCATGAAAGCAACAATAGAAAATTGATAATGAACATAGCCAGGGTCCATATTTTCATATATCACCCAAAGGATACTATAGTTTGGCACCACTGGATTGGTTTTGTTATTTATTAACAAATTGCTTGAGTGAGGATCAAATCGTTTTGGAGTTTGAGGTTGCCTAAGAGCATCAGGGAAATGTCAAAGTCACTGAACATTACATTTTATCTTCTCAAGTTAATTTTATTTCCAAAATCAGAATTTCTACTTGTCTCATATATTGTTAAAACCTCTTTTTCCTTATGCTGTTGGCACCTGACCAACTAACCACAAAATCTGTAATGGGATTACTTCTATCTGAATATACTGTTTGCAGCAGCAACTCAGGATTTTCAAGTCAATGAAATGAATAAATAGGAAGCAATTAATAAGCTGGCAATTACTTTATTTCCCTCACTACTAAAATATGAATGTGGAGTATACCAGAAATCTTGGTAACTATATATACCTGAATATCACACACTTAAAGATCAGTCCTATGAAAATGAGGAACGGTACACTTAAATTAGTTTTGATTCTTTGGTGGTGTAACAATCTGAGCTCATTAACTCAACTCATGACAACTTGGTGTTAATGAGGCCAAGGTCAATGGTTCATTTTCCATATGAGACAGCAAACTTCATACAAAGGCAGCCATTCTATTCCATGAATTTACATTGTATAATTTATTCTGCTGTATGTTGCATAAATAAGTGTACTGACCACAAGCAGAAGAAAGGAATTAGTATCTCACACTCAGCTTATCCTCAGGACTCATGGAAAGGTTATTCAAACACATGTTTCTAAAGGAAACTAGATCACTTTCATATATGAAGAACACTGTGTTATATTATTATACTTTATATAATACTCAGTAAGTGGTAGATACAGAGTATACAATTCATTACTGTGACCTAATGATTCATTCTACTTCAGTTTGTGTTTATATATTCATTTATCTGTCAAATACTAGAAATATAAAATTCAACAGGGCATCTATAACCCAAAGTGAGTATAACACAAAATGGCATCAGGTGCATTTTGTGTTAATATAAGAGTGGGCCATTTGGAAATAATGATGGTGTTCAATTACTTTTATATCATATTTGCCCAAAGAATGCAAGAATTCACATATCCTATTTGCCAATTAGCTTTCTAAAATAATTTTTGTCTTGAAGGAGATTTAAGGAAAAGGTCCACTGGCAGAGACAAAGTGTAAGCAAAGGTATAGTGCTAATGTGTCTGAAGTGTTTGGAAACAGCAAGAAACTTAAATAAAGCTTTAAAATGATGAGATGAAATAAACATTAAAGTTGGATTTGGATAAATGATCTTGCTCATTTTTTGGTTCTAGATAAAAAATCTTCCATCCATGGATCATACAGTTCTCAACTACTAATGTGAAACTAAGTGGTAATTAATTACCAAATGTCAAATTCTAAATATTTGAAAATATCTGTAACATATAACAAAATAAGTACAATTATGAATGTATGTGAACTTTGCTTAAAATAAATAAAAAAACTAAACTGTAAAATGTAGGAATAGGTCAGACCATGAAAATTTTGAAAAGGGGGTGGGCAAGATGATGGAGGTGTGAGTAGAAGTCACACTAACCTCCTTCTTGGGCCAATCAGGAATTACAATTAAATTTTGGAGAAATTACCCAGAACAAACAACTGAAAAACAGCAAGAGAGAAGCCTTATAACCTTGGATAGACAGAAGAACCAGCTTCAGCACAACCTGTTTGGTAAGGAATGTAGTGAACTCTCAAGAGGACTGGCTGGGCTTCCACTGGTAACAGCACTGGAGGGATAATTAAGCAGCAGGTTGGATTCCCTGAGAATAATGGAGTCTAAACACTCAGCTAGAATACCCAGCCTACAACACCAGAGCACCAAAAAGTACACAGGTAACAAAGCTGCAAAAAAAATGGCAAGGTTGCTCTCAGCCAGACAAGGATGGCTGGACATGCAAAAAGCTGTTTAAAGGGCCAATGACCAAATTTTCATTTGCTGTTACTTACCCAGGATTCTGGCAAAAAAAAAAAAAAAAAAAAAAGAGCAGGGTGGGCTGGAGATATCTGAGGAGAGACTGGGAATTGAAGCTTCCAGGAAAGAGTGGAGAGAGTAGCTAAAAGGAACCTGGCACTGAGTCATCCCCTAAATGGTGGCAGCCCTAGTGCTCAGGCAGACCACTCCCCTCCAAATGGCAGCAGCCTGAGGGAAACAACAGCCCCACCCCCAAAAGAGACTCTTAAGTCTCTGGTGTTTTGAGCCTGAATGCTGAGTTCAGAGTGACTATATTAATAACTAAAGAAGACAGCCACAGAAATAAATTTCTGGCAAAGGGGAAGACAGAGTGGACTAGAAACACTTGAGGAGAGACTGGGGACAGAGGATTAGGGGAGAGAAGTGAGAGAATAGCCATCAGGATCCCAGTGGTGAGTCATCACCCATACTGCAGTAGCCATCCTGCTCAGGCAGATCACTCCTCTCCCAGCACCAACAGCCTAAGGGGAAACAATAGCTCTAACCCCAGATGAATTCTGCCCCACCCTATGAGGCTGAAGCTTGACTGTTGAGCACAAAGTGACAAATTAACAACTAAAGGAAACAACTATAGAAAAAAATCTCTGGTAGTCTCAAAGCAGGCTGCTTAAGTTCAGCTGGGTTCAACATCTGGCACCACCAGAGGTGGACTCAGAAAGAAAAAAAAAACTGTTTAAATATTAAAGGTTACCAAGATGAAATACACTGTGCTTTTTTCCATGATTAGCAATATTTCTATTCCTGCATAGCTTTTGAACATTCATTTCTTGCCCAGAAGATTTGTGCATATTAAGTCACTACAATTTATACTATAGTTTATATTTCTCCTTTATTAAAATAGTATTAGTCACTTTATACCCTTATTAATACTGGTTCATTTGTTGTTGATACTTAGATTGCAGGGAAGCAATATTTTTGCAGATGTGGGTTTGTTTCCTGGGCTTTGTGGTTTTCTTCTGGCAGCATCAGGATAACAGCATACAAGATGTAGTGGGCAGAGTGACCATCAGTCTAACAACTGGAGGAAAGGACCCAAAAAAGAAGACCCAACAACAAAACCCAAAGACATACAGAAAGCCAACATAAATGGTATCCCAAGAGTAACAAGCTCAGGAGACCAAGTAGACTGCACCACTGAATCTCACAGGTCTCCTACCATAGAAGTTCACACCACAAACTCAGGGAGTCAGAAAAGAATAAATTAAGAAGCAGAGACTCTAACAAGAACAGTCTCATAAACAATGGGAAGACAAAGAAACAAACCCCAAATACAAGAAAAGGAGGAAGCTTCAGAAAGAATGTTAAATGAAATAGAGAAAATGAACTATCAGATATTGAATTCAACACGATAATTATAAGGAAGTTCAATGAGCTCACTGAGAATTACTAAAAAAGCATGAAAACTATGATGAGCTCACTATAAGTCATATCAACCTGAAAAAGGAAATAGAAACTATGTACAAGGGCCCAGAGGAAATGAAGAATACAGTTTCTGAATTGAAAAACACATTGGAAGGGGTCAAAAACAGACCAGAGGAAGCAGGGGGTCAAATCAGTGAACTGGACGACAAGGTAGAAAACACCTCCCAGAAAGAGCAAGAAAGGGAAAAAAAAAAGACTCAGAAAGAATGAAGAGGTGAAGTGAACTTCAGGACAACATGAAACACAATAATATCTTTATAACAAGGATACCAGAAGGAGAAAAAGAAGAGCAAGGGATAGAAAACCTGTTTGAAAAAGTAAGGGTGGAAAACTTCCCTAATTTGATGAGAGAAAAGCCACACAAATCCACAAAACACATGAGTCCCAATCAAGAGAAACTCAAAGAGGCCCACTCCAAGACACCTCATAATTAAAATGTCAAAATTCCAAGACAAAGAGAGAATCTTAAAGAGAGCAAGGGAAAAACAGGAAGTAACATACAAGGGAGCCCAAATAAGGCTAGCAGCTGTCTTCTCAATGGAAATACTACAAGTCAGAAGGGAATGGCAAAAAATATTCCAAGTAATGAAAAACAAAAGCCTTCAATTAAAATGGAAGATGAAATAAGGACTTCCTCAGACAAAAGAAGGTTCAAAAATACATCTGCTCAAAACCAGCAGTGCAAGATATGCTAAAGAGATTGCTTTAAGAAAAGGAAGAAAAAAAGTGAGAGAGAGAGAGGAACACAGGTATGAAGAAAGTAAAATGGAAATGAATAAGTACCTATTAGTAATAACCTTAAATGTAAGTGGATTAAGTGGTCCAGTCAAAAGAAAAAGAATAACTAAAGGTATAAGAAATCATGGCCAATACATATGATGCCTACAAGAGACCCACCTCAGAATAAGAGACCTACATAAACTGAAAGTGAGGAGCTGTGTAAAAAATATTCCAAGCAAATATAAAGGAAAAAAAAAACTGAGATAGCAATACTTATACAAAATAGACTTCAGAACAAGGGCCATAGAAGGAGACCCAGAAGGTCACTTCATAATACTCAAAGGGAGAATCCATGAAGAAGACATAAACATTGTAAATACCTATCCTCCCAATGTAGGGGCTCCCAAATATATAAGGATAATCTTGGAGGACTTAAAGAATGATATTGACAGCAACACACTTGTAATAGGGCATTTTCATACCCCACTGTCAAAAATGCGTAGATCTTCCAAACAAAATATGATCAAGGATATTTTGGCATTGAATGATGTCCTAGGTCAAATAGACTTAACTGATATATACAGAGTCTTTCACCCAAAGAAAGCAAAATACACAGTATTTTCAAATGCACATGGAACATTTTCAAGGATAGACCACATGATATAACACAAACCAAGCCTCAACAAATTCAAGAAAAATTAAAACATATCAAGTATTTTCACCAACCAAAGGGATTGAAACTTGAAACTAACCTCAAGGAAAAAAACACAAAAACACTCAAATTCATGGAAATTGAATAGCATGCTATTAAACAATGAATGGGTTAAGAATGAAATCAAGGCCCTGGCTGGTATAGCTCAGTAGATTGAGCACAGGACTAGGGACCAAAGGGTCATAGGTTAGATCCCCAGTCAGGGCACATGCCTGGTTTGCAGGCCAGGTCTCTAGTAAGGGGGCATGTGAGAGGCAACCACACATTGATGTTTCTCTCCCAATCTTTTTCCTTCCCTTCCCCTCTCTCTAAAAATAAATAAATTAAACCTGTTAAAAAAAAGAATGAGATCAAGGAAGAAATCAAAAATTTCCTGGAAAAAAATGAAAATGAATTCACAACATTCCAAAACTAATGGGACACATGGAACACAGTCCTGAGAAGGAAGTTCATAGAAGTACAGGCCTATCTAAACAAGGTTGACACATTTCAAATAAACAGCCTAACCCTACATATACAAGATTTGGAGGAACAACAAAGACAACCCAGAGCAAGTAGAAGGAAGAAAATAATGTAGATCAGAGCAGAATTAAATGACATAGAGACTAAAAACAGTTCTAAGGACCAATAAATCCAGGATCTGGTTCTTTGAAAATATACAATAGACAAGCCTTTAAGCAAACTTAGCAAGAAAGAAAGAGAAAGGACCCAAATAAACACAATCAGAAATGAAAGAGCAGAAATTACAACTGATAACACAGAAATAAAAGGATTGTAAGAAATTACTATGAAGAACTACGTGCCTAGAAATTTGAAAACCCAGGAGAGATGGAGAAAGTTCTAGAAAAATATAATCTCTCAAAGTTGAATAAAGAAGTAGAAAGCCTAAAAAGTCAAATAACAGCTGATGAAATAGAAGCCAAAATCAAATAACTGCCAACACACAACAGCCCTCGTCGGGACTGCTTCACAGGAAAATTTTATGAAACATTTAAGAAGAGTTAACCCCTATCCTTCACAGACTACTCAAAAATTCAAGAAGACAAAGGACTCCCAAACTCTTTTTATGAAGCCAGCATCATCCTAATTGCAAAACCAGATAAAGACACTACAAGGAAAGAAAACTTCAGGCCAATATATCTGATGAATATAGATGCTCAAATTCTCAACAAAATATTGGCAAACCACATCCAGCAACATTATTAAAGAGAACATACACCATGATCAAGTGGTATTCATCCTAGAATGGTACAATATTCACAAATCAATAAATGTAATACATCACATAAACAAATGGAAAAACAAAAATCATATGATCATATCAATAGATGCAGAAAAAGCATTTGATAAGATACAGCTCCTGTTTATGCTAAAAACACTGAGGAAAGTGGATATAGAAGGAACATTCCTCAACATAATAAATGTTCTATATGAGAGTCTTACAGCCAACATCATAGTCAGTGGGCAAAAACTAAAATCTTTCCCACTAAGATCAGGAACAAGACAAGGATGTCTGCTTTCATCACTTCTGTTCAACATAGTATTTGAAGTTCAAGCCACAGAAATCAGACAAGAAAAAGAAATAGAACGTATCCACAGTGGAAAGGAGGAAGTAAAACCATCATTGTTTGCAGATGAGTTGATAGTGTACATAGAAAATTCTAGACTCCACCAAAAAATGGCTCAACCTAATAACTGCATTTGAAAAAAAATAGTGAAGTAATAAGTCAACTTTAAGAAATCAAAGGCATTTTTGTACACCAACAGTGAAATATCAGAAAGAAATCAAGAAAAAAATCCCATTTGATATAGCAACAACAAAAAAAAAATGTGCATAGGAGTATACCTAATCAAGGAGGTAAAAGACCTGAAGTCAGAAAACTGTACAACACTGAAGAAAGAAATTAAGGAAGGCACAAATGGAAGCATGTACCATGCTCATGGATTGGAAGAATTAACAACATCAAAATGTCCATACTACCTAAAGCAATTTATAGATTCAATGGAATCCCTATGAAAGTACTGATAACATATATTAAAGATATAGAACAAACATTTCAAAAATTTTTTGAAACCATAAATGGCCCCAAGTACTTGAGAAAGAAGAACAAAGTAGGAGGAATCACAATACCTGATATCAAACTATATCAGAAAGCCACTATAATCTAAACCACCCCTACTGGCATAGGAACAGACACATAGACCAATGGAACAGATTAGAGAGTCATGAAATAAACACAAGTCTCTACAGTCTATTAATATTTGACAAAGGGAGAAAAAGCATAAAATGGAATAAAAATAGTCTCTTGAACAAATTGTGTTGGGAGACCTGGACACGCAAAAATATGAAACTCGATCACCAACTTACACCATACACAAAATATAAATTCAAGGTGGATAAAAGACTTAAATGTAAGTAGTCACACTATAAAAGTCCTTTGGGAGAACATAGGCAGGCAAATCTCAGATATTCCATGCAGCAATATTTTCACTAATATGCCCCCTAGTGCAAGGGACATAAAGGAAAGAAGAAACATGGGATCTCATCAAAATAAAAAGCTTCTGCATAGTTAAAGAAAACAGCACTAAAATAAAAAGAGAACCAACCATATGGGAAAATACATTTGCCAATGATACCTCAGTCACGAGTTTGATCTCCAAAATATATAAAAAACTCACATGACTCCACTCTAGGAAGACAAAGAACCCAATTAAAAAATGGACAAAGGAGTTGAACAGAGAGATCTCCAATGAGGATGTACTTACTGCCCAGAGATATATAAGAAGAACTCAGCATCAGTAACCATCAGAAAGATGCAAATTAAAACCACAATGAGATAATGCTTCATACCAGTCAGAATGACCATCATAAACAAATCCACAAACAACAAGTGTTGGAGAGGATGTGGACAAAAGGGAAACCTAGTGCACTGCTGGTGGGATTGCAGACCGGTACAACCACTATGGAAAACAGTATGGGATTTTCTCAGAAAACTAAAAATGGATCTGCCCTTTGACCCAGCAATTCCACTGGTAGGATTATATCCTAAGAACCCTGAAACACCAATTCAAAAGAACTTATGCACCCCAATGTTCATAGCAGCACAATTTACAATAACCAAGTGCTGGAAATAAACTAAGTGCCCATCACCAAATGAACTGATCAAAAAACAATGGTACTTTTACAGAATGGAATTCTATGCAACAGAAAGAAAGAAAGGGCTCCTACCCTTTGTGACAGCATGGGTAGAACTGGAGAGTATCATGCTAAGTGAAAGAAGCCAGGTGGTAAAGGACAGATACCATATGGTCTCACTTAACTAAACAAAACCAACAGGCAAGGAAAATATAACCAGAGACGTTGTAATTTAAAACAAATTTACAGTAACCATAGGGGAGGTGAGAGGGAATAATGGGAGAAAAGGGAAGGGTTTGTAGGAACATCTATATAGGACACGTGGACAAGACCAAAGGGATGTAGATCAATGGTTGAAAGTGGGGATGGCTGGGGTGGTGGGGAGTGATAGTGGGAAAATGGAGACAATTATACTTCAACAATAATAAAAAGAAAAAAATAGAAAATTAAAAAAGCTTTGTTTTCTATGTGTTTATTTTAGTTAAGATAAAATTATGATTTGTAGGTATAGGAAGTGCTTTGCAATGTAATATAAATCATGAAAATGATTTTTAGTGACTTTAGCATAATCACACCCAACATTGAGCTGGTATTGAAAATTTCATTTTCTCAATATTACTACAATATGTGGTTAAGTCTTGGAGAATAATGTTTAGAGAGAATGGGTAATCAATGCAGTATCACAGTGCTCTCAAGGCTCATGATAAAATCAAACAGGAAGGTGCAGGGCAGAAGTTGGAGCTCCATCTGGTTGGTCTTGTCCTGGAAGCCACCTCTAGGCAGAAATCAGAATATAAGTTAAGAAACCTTTGTTTCTTAAAATATCCTTGAAATCTCAGGAAAAAGTGAAGCCTTTAAAAAGATATCTGAGAACATGTTCTGGGCTACAAAATCCCTCTCTCTCATATGTATGTGTATGTACATACACACATACATACATATGTATATATACATATATATGCATATATAGAATTATTGATTTTTTAGTTAAAATGCCATTACTATATGCTTTCTTTTTTTTTGCTTATATAAAGTATACATATTGTGAAATGAAATGAGCACAGAGCATTGACCTAATTTGCACTTAAATTTGGGTCCTTAGCTGGTAAAATTGCAGGCATGACAGCAAATGAGTAAGCATATTAATGCAGGTATCTCCATCTTCCCCATCAATTTGTTATTAGTTTACCCCCAAATGAAACCTTACCCTTTCTCTCAGGGCTCTTGCCAGCTGTCTGGCTCTTGGAAGATTTTAGTTTTTGACTGATGTCTGATAAACATGTATTTGCACTCCAAAGCTGCATAATGTATTCCCTCTCAGCAAGGGGGATGCAGCTGTTAGCTGCCAAGGGGCTTATTTATGTTCTTAACACTTTTGAAAAAGAAAACTTTCTTTCCAAGGCTCAAATTATCCCTCATAAATAATTCCAATCCTAGATTTTCCTTTTAGTTGAGGAAGAACTTCCTCTGCTACATCTAACACAATGCAGCATTGCTGTTGGCGAGGTTGCTTTCCCTGCAAAACACTTGCATGTCTCTAAGCAACTACAAAGAATCTCTGGCACTGCTCACAATAAGTACATTATGTTTCTATTTGTCACTTATATTTGGTATATGATTTCCTTTGTTCATAAGGCCTGTCCCTCTGCAGGGCTGGCAATTGGGAAAGGCTCCAGCTGCCAGAGCTTAAAGCTGAATGCCAAGAGGAGGCTCCTTCTGTAGAGACCTACCTGATCATGGGGCCTGGAAAGAAGTCATTATCAAATGTCATGTGTGTGATTCCTCCCATAGCACAGGTATAACTTTTTCAAAGTCCATCTAAGTATGTTTTTTTAATCAGTAATGCAAGATGCTTAATTTTTCCCAGATACTTAGGAAATAAATGTTTTCTCCTGAACTAAGAATAGATCTCTTCTTAAACCCACACAGTGATGTGAGTTTGAACTGGTCCCAAGCTAGAAATGGCAATAGTTTCCTCCAGCCAGCACATCATCTTGGGTTCCTGATTCTTCTTCTGAGATGTATCTGATGTTTAGCCACTTCTTTTCATGGTTTTTACTGGGTTATGTTGTTTTGACTCATTTTTACCCACATTTTACTAAAAGAAAGGGGTACCATGAGTTCCCTTGTCTCTTCTTAAAGACATACACCAATCAGGTCACAATTCTGTCTAGAAATATTTGTCACATGCTTGTTATCATTTCATTTGGTTGGTCCTGATTTGCTTCATTTATAAGAAAACTAATTGGAAGCAGCACTTTTCTGAGTTACCAGAGCAAAGCTGAAGGAGTCATGGAAACCTCTGAATTTGCAGTCAGGTGGACAGAAATGTAGGTGATCTCAGAACCCTGATGTTGTCGTGACTGAAGTGAAGGCAGTTTTGCTGAGACTGTGCCTTTGAACCTATGGAGTGTGTGCTAACTTTGGGTGGTTACAATGAAAATATGTATTTCAGAGTTTTCACTGAACATGTAGCCGACCTCTGAAATACTTAGTCCCTGTGACTCCATCCCTTGGCACATAATACCTCTCAGTTTTAGTAAAGTTCTTTCCCATTTATTCAAAAGAAGATACAGAATTAAGTAAACCCTTTTCTAAGTAGAGCCCATTAATTATTCTTTTTTTAATAAGCTATCATAGCTTTTAGTCTTTACCTTTAGCTTTTACTTTGATTTAGATTTAACATTTTTAGTTTTTTATTAATGTGCAACTAGCAATGTAATCATACCAGATAACTAATATTTTATTGTTTCACAATCACCCATCCACCCCAATTTTTTTCCACCTTAGATGTCAATTTCCATGAATATAATGTATGTCCTGCCAATACAACTTTGATGTATTGTTTAAAATACTTAGGATATTTTTAAATTTATATAAGTAATATTGTGCTATTCATTTCCTAAAATTTACTTTTTTCTTTGAAAGTACCTTGTAACTTTTAAAATACATCACTAATCTCATATGTAATTCTTGACATTCATTCTATTTTTATATTATATATAAATTATATTTATATATTATATATAAATTTATATGTTATATGCATGCAGCCTAGGTATATATATAACCTAGTATCTGAGCAGTAGGAAATAAATACAGTGCAATACATGATATATTTATATGTGTATATATGTGTATATATAACACATGTATATGTGTGTGTATATATGTGTGTATATAACACATATGTGTATATACATGATACAGATAACACATAGTCGAGGTACCAGTGTTAGCATGTTAAAACAATAGGATGTGGAGACAATATGCAAACAGGCTTCAAGCTTCCTGGACTTTGATCTACGTGCTTGTCTATGTGTTTGCACATGTTACATATATTATACAAATGTTTATGGATCTTTCAATGGATTTCTATTTCTTTAAGAAGGTTTTGTAAAGTGTACTTTCTTATTTAGTGTAGTCACTAAAAGTCTTGGTTAAGTGAAACTATTTGCACTAACAAGATAATAGTTGTATCTATTTTTATTCACAAACTTGAGATTCAACTATTATAACTCAGGAAACTGGCCAAAACATTTTGTATACCAGTGGGCTTTTGGATTTCTTCACTGTTGGTCTATCTCATCCACAAACTTATAATTTATCAGCATTACTGCACTAGCTTTTTTGTTAATTGGTATGGTGCTATTATTTACAAATAATGGCTCCCAAAATATCTTGGAATTCCATTAATCAGATACAGGCTGATGAAGTGTTTGACTTAGTTTAGTTACAGTTCTCATGGTCTGTGAGCTCATCTACACATTTTTTTCATATGGAGAAGGAGAGAGAGAGAGTCCTGCTTTCTTCAATAAGTGTGCAAAAATCCTGGGTTTCTTTGGATTTGAACGAGAAGAAGTAAGCACTTAGGTTAGGAAGTGCCATGAATTTACTGGTTTAGGCCTGAAACAGAAGACAGACACATTTTGAAACATTATTGTTCAGGGAATGTGGAGATTAAGTAGTCAGAGCCCTGGTGAGGCCAGGCAGGGTGAATTTCATGCAATTTTCTTCTGTGCCAGCAGTGGAGGGGAGGTGGGTCTTCAGAGACACCAGAGAGGACTGTTAGGAAGGGAGGTGTGCTGGATGGCAGGCAGCTCATCCTCATTTCACTTACAAATTGTCATCTTTCTTTAAATTTCTTCTCCAGACCAGTTGATTTCCAATAATTCCTACCATGAATTTTATCTTTCCAAAACACTGATCTGATCATGTCACTTCTTTGTCTGAAGTTTTACCTGATTTCCGATTTTTGAAAGATTAAAATTGCAATGATTTTTTAAGGATCTGATCTATTTTAGGACTTATATCCTAAAACAACTCTTGGACAACTTTTACCTTTTTTCACTGACCCTGGGCATGAGCTTCCCATGATTGCATGCACAAAGTATCTCAATGCTTCTTTGTCTTTCCCACCTTCTGTTTTTCCTTCTACATTCTCATGCCTGTCTCCAGTATCAACCCCTCTGTGAAGTCTTCCCTGACTTTTGATAACATTCCTCCCTTCTACTGCTTCTACAACTGGTTTCTAGTATTGGTTGCTTGTAATATGTTTTGTCCATATATTCTAGTCACTTTTAAACATTACTATTTCTGCTTGACACATATAATAAACTTAAAAATAAAGTGAGCAAACAGACATGACATTTTCTAGATAGTTAACAATTGACCTTAATTCATTTTCTATAGACCCGCAGAGGGGGTAGCAGTGTCAAGTAATGTATTAGACTGTGGATGAAAGGCTAGCTATTGACATTTAATTGCCACTCTTACGAAGTTACAAAGATCCATTGTAGACCAAAGGGGCTAAATCTTTTAGACTTGCCCAAGCTAAATGGTGTATGATCCATTATAAATCATTCTGGTTTATTAATACAGGACAAAGTTAACACTGTTATGGCTACAACATTTTCCAGGTTTGTTTATATACATCAAATGTCCACAGAAGTATCTGGCACTTTTTGGATGTTTAATAAATTATAAGTTGTTACATTTATACATGTATTATTGGATAAAACTTTGTTTTCTAGCTAGGACCACCTAGAAAACAAAGACTATATTTAATGTATCTTTGTATAAAACAATGTAGTGCTATAGTAGGTACATACACATTACCTCTTAAAAATCTATAAAAAAATAGCTATTTGAATAATAAATGAGAAAATGTCCATCTAAAAAATCTTAGCTATAAAATGACATATAGGCATAAAAAGGATTTTGGAGATAACTATAACTAAATAAAAATTAAAGTTCAGTGAATTATTTAATGTTATACATAATTGTTTTAAAATATATTTGGTTGTTTTCACCAACTTAAGACAATTTTTGAATTACTTCTGAAAAATATAAAGGAAAGGAAAAAGAAAAATATTAAGGGCTAGCCCACAAATACTATAGGAAAATATATTGTTTAAAGAATATGTTTAGCCACACATACATCCCTAGAAGAAGTACTAAGAGGAAAGAAAGAATAAAGGGCATGGATTTACCTAGCTGAAGCTAAGCCAAGATAAAAAGGGTAATCCATGAGACCATACACTGGGCAAGAGAAACTTTTTTTGCTAATCAAAGGACAGAAAAAAATAGTTTTTCCCTTTTGAATATATTTTTCAACCCAGTAAAAAGAAATTATGTCTACAGAAAAATAGGGAGTTCATAGCCATTAGCTTGTAGACTGGGAGTCCAATTTCAGAATAAAGCATTTTATGATGTGGCTGTATTTTACATTTTTATAAGAGAAAATATGTGCAACTTATTCATTTTTTTTATTTTTCCCCAAGTGAATCAAAGAGATTAAGATCTCAGAGAAGACATATAGTTCTATAAATTTTTATTTGCAAGCTTACATTAAACTAATAACCCTTTTCTCTGGACTATGTTTTACAATCTTGATAAATGATTTGAATAGCCTCATAGTGGTGTTATGAGGTTCACTATAAAACAGGTTAATATGCCTATAACAGTATACTCCAACATTCTCTCATAACTTGAGTAAGACCAATCTATTTTTATTGAAATTATTTAATTTTGGAGGCCTGAGTTAATACTTCCTTGCCTTAGGAGGACAATATGATGTTTATGCTTAGGAAACCGAGATGACAAATTTAGCCATTAGACTCAGCCTTGCAAAACCATGCATGTATTACCTTTTAGGTACTGTGTTGCTTATCAGAGCCTTAAGCTATTTTCCTGTAAAAAAAATATATCATATATTTACAAACTATTTTGTCCAGGCTATGTTCTTAATTTTTATACTTGAGTTTATTATATGGGGTCTAGCACAAATAATACCCTTTTATTATAGAATCATAAGCATACAATTCTGTAATATAATAATATTACACTTAAGCACACCATATGGCATTTTAAAAGAAATGTTCAAATTGAAACTATAAATTATTATACCCATATTATCACCCTACCAACCACACTCAAGTAGACATTACTTCTGCTGGACCCTGTGTATATAGCAAAGGCAGTAATAATTCACTAAATATATAATCATTGCTTATTGCTTAAGTCCTTTGTGCCACATCTTATTTTGTCCTTTGGAATTTATAATCAACAGTGAGATGCTGATTCTACCATCCCAGTCCTTGGAAGCAGGTGAGTCAGCCCTGTGGGAAGTTGGCTATCACAGTGTGCTGTGAAAAGTTACACATGCTGTTAAAACTGACCCCATTGCAGACTTGGGAAAGTCAGCGGCAATTTCTACATGAATGACATCTAAAGACTGATTTTCTAGGGCATTAAAGCAGAGTGATTCTCAACATAGGGGAATTTTTTGCTAATATCTGTAGATAATTCTTACTGTTGTAATCCAGAAGTTACTATTGGCATCTAATGTGAAAAGACGAGAGATTTTGCTAAACATCACACAGTTATTTGGGAGAGTGTCCAGCTATCTTATGGTCCAACAATGCTTTGTTTCTAAAGATCAGTAGTGTCCAAATTGAGAAAACTTGCACTAAAGCAAGGATACAAAAGTTTAAAGGCTGAACCATCAATTTTATCTTTTAGATAGCTGTGGATATAAGTTGCTCAGTTTAGGTTGGTGAACACAGAGATATATAAAATGTCACTAATAAAATGTACAATTACAAGGGAGGATGTATTTTAATAGATTTTTATCAGAATGTTTTTATTTAAATGTAAATAGAGATGTACAGAGTGTCTTGTTTCTTTTTTTTTATTATTATTATTCGTTTTCTATTCTTATAGACTCCAGCTTGTGGTTACACAAGAACAAATTTGGAGTTGTTGTAAAAGTTTCACGATTCATTTACTTTATATCTCCTCTCTTACCTTTTTAAATCAGTCTTGGAAGTTTTTCTTCTGTGTGTTTCTCTGAACTGACTCTCTCTGCAAACACCTAAGTATCTCCTGATATTATTTGCATAGCTCTACTGAAATGAGCATTGAACAAATATCCCACCATGGAACTTCATTTCTTGACTAGTTAACATTTCTCCAAATGAGCATACTCAAAGATGTTCTGTTCTTTTCATTCAAATCCATGAGGATCACTTCCCCTACATGTTTTAGCTTCAGGTGCTGGCTTGATGTTGCTATCTGTTTCTTTAGTCATTGTGCAGTCCTGTAAGGTACTTTGAGAGATGTCTCTGAGTGATAAAGTACTGTACATGTCAAAATGACTGTTGGTTTTGTTGCCAGCTTCCTGTGTGGGTCCCCTATGATGGAATGTCTGGCTTGAGGCTGCCAGTTTTGTCTGTCAATCACCTACCATGCTATATCTCTGTTGTCTTCAAATTGCATCAGATGATGGCAGGTTCAATAGTTAGTTAGGTTTCACAGAATCCTTTTGAGCCCTATTATAATTATCATTCATATTTCTTTCAGTTAAAAAAAGCATAAGTCTATAGAAGCATTAATAACATAAGATAGTATTTTAAGGAAATGGAGCTTTTAAAGATGGAGTCATCTGACATTAAGATTTCAATTTTTCTATCCATTTGTTTTTAGGTTAACAAATAATGAGGGGTAAATATCTGTTTTAGAAAATAAAAAATAATTCTGAAAATCAAACCACTACCAAACCATATTTTTAAAATGTGACATACAACATTTTGTGTTAAATATTGAAAATATATAAAAATGAATAAGCTCTTCTCTTGCCACAATGATTAGTTGAAATCTATACATCAACAACTCATGTCCTTTTTCACTGGCCTTTGACCACTCAAAGAAGACTATGTACAAGAATGCTTCTACAGAAAACTCCACATTTTTATATCATTGCATACCTGCAGAAAATTGGCAAAATCAGCACAGTTAAGAGGTTGCTTAGTGAAGGAGGAAAGGGAGTTACAAAAATATGATTGAAGGTAAATTTAACTGATAAGGAGTTTGAACTTTTTCCCTGAAAGTGTAAAGCTATTGTTGAACAATTCAAACAAGGAGCAGAAGGACCACTGTCTAAATAAGTCTGAGGCCATTTATCTTCCTGACCTCTGGCAGCTTTATGTAACCTTTTCTTTCCTAGAAATGACACAAAACAACCACAATTAAAGCTGTCTAACATGAGTATTTGGGATTAGACAGAAAACTTCTGTACATGGAAAGAGAAGTTATGATTTAAGTATTAAACATAGTTTAGTTTGTCAATATCTTTTGGTCTTTGAATTAACGATGAACCTACTAAACTCTACAATTACCCAGTGCATACTTCAGATTCCAAGAATGGTATGTCATCTATTATTATGGAGAAGACTGAACCAGAAAGTTTTCAAATTGCACATGCTGATAATGAGATTTCTTTTAAATATTATTAATCTCATCTAGATAATATGTTTTGATGTCCAATAATCAGATGAGCATATTAAGTCTGAATTTCAGGGGAATGGGACATCAGGATAGAGATGATGTTTATGAACATGACAATATAGATTACAAGATAATAAGGTTAGTGTAAATAAATAACAAAGAATTGAGGGGAGATAAACAAATTTGGGGGCATTCTGTCAAGTGTAGAAGATGTGACAGAATTGCTACAGTACAAAAGGAAGTGGTCTGCAGAGGAGGCAAAAATAGAAAGTAAAGCACTCTTAGAGGATTTCCACTAAGTAATTTAAGTAAATGAATGAATAATGAAGAAGGAATTATTGAATACAAATGATAGAGCATTTGATTTGGAAACCAAGGAGCACTTGGCTTTTCTCTTCCTTATTGTTGTCAGGTTCTGACATCCTGATAAATCAAGCTTAGTAAGTAAAAACTTGGTACCTTATTTATTGGTTTCTACTCCATTCACATTCCTGTCATCATTATAAGAAAATTTGTCATCATCCTTGATAATTTATTCAACAACCTACCCTCTGTACCCTGTGAGCTCCTTCCTGTTAGCAAATTCAGCTTCATTCTGCTGTATCCACCCACCACCAGATTTGCAATTGGGATCTTGTTATCACTGGGAGCTGTTTCCCTAGAAATTTTTAACTCAGATATATCCCTTTGTGGCACAGACATTCATGTAATAAAACTGGAAAATGAAAAGAAACAAAAGAGTTTCTTTAAAAATAAAAGTAATGGAAACAAACTTGGATGACTTTATGAATAGCTTTATGTCCAGACAAACATAATTTAGTCCTGTTTTTAACAACTCATAATTATTATTTTAATTATCACAAATATCTATTGCTATTATGCAATTAGAGCACTGTGGCTAAATCTCTGAAAATCTTTTTTAACATTTATTCATTGTTGTTCAATAGTTTTCTGCCTTTTCCTCCCACCCCTCTGACCCACCCCACTCCACCACCCCAGGCTTCACCACCTCCCTCCCCTGTTTTCACCAGCCCATGTGTCCTTTGTAATTTGTCCTGAAAACATTTCACCCTTTTATCTCATAATCTCTTCCCCTCTCCCCTCTGGTCACTGTCAACCTGTTCTCTATTTCAGTGAAACGTGATCTCCCAGCCTGCAGTGTGCACGCAAAAACACTGCGGATGGCTCCTCGAAACACGACAAATAATCATGCACAGAAGCAGTTTTCTGTGGGGAAGTAAAGAACGTAGTGGCCACTCTCCAAGTTGGGGAGTGCTCTGTTCCTTTACTCCAGTGGGTTTTTATTGAGAAAGTAGACACTGTGGATTCACAGTCTGGCAGAAGGGATCAAAGGGGACAGGTAATTTACAAAGATGCTAATAGAGTTCCTGTTGTGATTCCTGGCAGAGATTGGAGTTTTATCATATGAAAGGACTACAGGTTCCAAAGGTTTCCTGTCTGTGCTTTCAAATTCCAAGTTAATAACATCCTCCAGCAAACAGATCTCACAGGATCTTGCATATTCTATGTCCCAGGCCTGATTACCCCGGGGGTCTGCCATCTCCCGTCTGAGCTGCCCCTTTGGCTATTTGCTTAGCCCTGAGAAGGGCAGGAGACAGAGGCAGCCAGGAGACTAGGATTTCTCACATCTAAGTACAAAGACTCAGGCTAAGAGGGGGCAGGGGTTGATGTCCATCACCCCTTCCTTTCCACAGCCCCTTCATTTCCACAGCCTCATGAGTCTTATTCCACAGGCCTTTATGTGCTCAGTACCTGTCTTAGGTCACCCCTTGATTAAGGAGTCTTACCTGTCATTGGTAAACTGATCAAGCATTTAAAGGCCAGGCACAGAACAGGTGGCGTTCATGCCAGGGGAATAAGTTTTTTCTCCTTAGTGGCTCTGGTCCGGAGGTCTCTCACTCGGCCTAAGTCACAGGGGGTCACAGCTTCCTGAGACCAGGAAGAGCAGCTCTCAACATTTCAGTGTCTTTGGTTAGATTTTGCCTGCTTGTTTATTTTATTAGGTTCTTGTTAAAGGTTAGATCATATGGTATTTGTCCTTCACTACCTGGCTTATTTCACCTAGCATAATGCTCTCCAGTTCCATCAATGCTCTTGCAAAGGGTAGGAGCACCTTCTTTCTTTCTGAGGCACAGAATTCCATTGTGTAAATATACCACAGTTTTTTGATCCATTCATTTACTGATAGGCACTTAGGTTACTTCCAGCACTTGGCTATTGTAAATTGTGCTGCTATGAACATTGGGGTGCATAGGTTATTTTGGATTGGTGTTTCAGGGTTCTTAGGATATAATCCTAGCATTGGAATTGCCTGGTCAAAAGCAGTTCCATTTTTAGTTTTCTGAGGAAACTCCATAATGTTTTTCATAGTGGAGGCGTTAGTCTGCAATCCCACCAACAGTGCACCAGGGTTCCCTTTTGTCCACATCCTCTCCAACACTTGTTTGTTGTGTTTATGATTGTCATTCTCAATGGTGTGAAGTGGAATCTCACTGTGGATTTAATTTGCATCTCTTTGATAGCTAGCAATACTGACCATCTTTTCAAATGTCTCTGGACCCTGTGCGTGTCCTCCTTGGAGAAATGTCTGCTCTGGTCCTTTGCCCACTTTTTAATTGGGTTGCGTGACTTCTTTGAGTGGAGTTATGTGAGTTCTATTCATATTTTGGAGATCAAACCCTTGAGTGAGGTATCATTAGCAAATCAGTTTTCCCATATGGTTGGTTCTTTTTTCTTTTTAAGGCTGTTTTCTTTAGCTATGCAGAAGCTTTTTATTTTGATAAGATCCCATTTGTTTTTTCTTTTCTTTCTGTCCCTTGCTCTAGGGGACATATTAGTGAAAATATTGCTGCATGGAATATCTGAGATTTTTCTGCCTATGTTCTCCTCTAGGACTTTAATGGCGTCAGAGCTTGTATTTAAGTCTTTTATCTACCTTGAGTTTATTTTTGTGTAAGGTGTAAGTTGGGTTGAGTTTCTTTCTTTCTTTCTTTCTTTCTTTCTTTCTTTCTTTCTTTCTTTCTTTCTTTCTTTCTTTCTTTCTTCCTCTCTCTCTCTCTCTTCTCTTTCTCTCTTTTTTCTTTCTTTTCTTTTCTTTTTTTGCATGTAGCTGTCCAGCTCTCCCAACACCATTTGTTGAAGAGGCTATTTTTACTCCATTTTATGCTGCTGCCCCCTTTGTTGAATATTAATTCACCATAAAGACTTGGGTTTACTTCTGGGCTTTCTGTTCTGTTCCATTTGTCTATATGTCTGTTCTTATGCCAGTGCCAGGCTGTCTAATTACAGCAGACTTGTAATTACAGTTTGATATCAGGTATTCTGTTCCCTCCCACTTTGCTCTTCTTTCTCAAAATTGCTGAAACTATTAGAGGTTATTTTGGTCATATAAATTTTTGAAGTGTTTGTCCTATATCTGTGAAATATGCCATTGGTACTTTAATAGATATTGCTTTGAAACTATAACTAGCTTTGGGTAGGATGGACATTTTTATGATATTAAGTTTTCTGATCCATGAACACAGTATATTTACTTGTGTCTTCCTTAATTTCTTTCTACAGTGTTGTGTAGTTTTCTGAGTGCAGGGCTTTTTCCTACTTGGTTAGGTTTATTCCTAGGTATTTTATTTTTCTTGTTATATGAAATGAAATTTTTTTCCTGAGCTCTGTTTCTGATGCTTCATTGTTGGTATACAAACATGCCTCTGATTTCTGAATATTTCCTTTATATTCTGCTGTTTTGCCAAATTCATTTATTAGGCCATGCAGTTTTTTGATGGAGTCTATAGAATTTTCTATGTACACTCATGTCTTCTGTAAACAATGACAGTTTCATTTCCTCCTTTCTAATTTGGATGCTTTTGTATCTCTTCCTTGTCTTAGTGCTGTGTCTAGGACTTCCAATACTATGTTGAATAGAAGTGGTAAAATTGGACAACCTTGTCTTGATCCTGCTCTTAGTGGAAAGGATTTTAGTTTTTGCCCATGGAGAATAATATTGGCTGTAGGACTCCCATATATGGTCTTTATTATGTTGAGGAATGCTCCCTCTATTCCCACTTAGTTGAGATTTTCATCATGAATGGGTTCTGTACCCTATCAAATGCTTTTTCCGCATCAATTGATATGATCATGTGATTTTTGTCTTAGCTTTTCTTTATGTGATGTATTACATTTATTGATTTGTGAATATTGTACCATCCTTACATCCCTGTGATAAATTCCACTTGGTCATGGTGTATGATCTTTTTAGTGTATTAGTTTGATATTGAGGATTTTGCTATCTATGTTCATTAGTGATATTGGCCTAAAGTTTTCTTTCTTTGTTATGTCTTTATCTGGTTTTTGATTAGCATGATGCTGGCTTCAGAAAAAAGAGTTTGGGAGAATTACCTCTTCTTAGATTTTTTTGGAATAATTTGGGAAGGACAGGGGTTAGCTCGTCCTTAAATTCTTTGTAAAATTCTCCTATAAAACCCTGTGGTCCAGGGCTTTCGTGTTCAGTAGTTTTTTTTTGTTTGTTTGTTTGTTTTGTTGTGTTTTTTTACTGCTTCAATTTCATCTACTGTTATTGGTCAGTTCATGATTTCTGCTTCTTCTGCATTGAGTTTGGAAGATTATATTTTTGTAAAAATGTGTCTATTTCTCCTAAGTTTTCAAATTTCTTGGCATATAGCTCTTTGTAGTAATTTCTCACAATTTTCTTTAATTTCTATGGTATCAGTTGTTATCTCTCCTCTTTCATTTCTCATTGTGTTTATTTGGGTCCTCTCTCTTTTTTTCTTGATGAGTCTGCTTAAAGGCTTCTCAATTTTGTTTATCTTTTCAAAGAACTAGTTCCTGGATTTATTGATCCTTAGAATTGTTTTTTTAGTCTCTGTCATTTAGTTCTGCTCTGATCTTGGTTATTTCCTTTCTTCTTTCTATTTGCTCTTGGCTATTTTTGTTGTTGCTTCTAAAATTCTTCTTGGTGTAAGGTTGGGTTGTTTATTTGAAATGTTTCGATTTTTTTTTTTTGGTAGGTCCGTATCACTATGAACTTTCCTCTCAGGACTGTCTTTGCTGAATCTCATAAGTTTTGGGTTGTTGTGAGTTTATACTCATTTGTTTCCAGAAACCTTTTCATTTATTCCTTGATCTCTTTCTTGACCCATTCATTGTATCATAGCATGCTATTCAAACTGCATGAGTTTGATTGTTTTACAGTTTTTTTTTCCTTGAGGTTGGTTTCTAGTGTTGTGATGGGACATAGCTAATTAGTAGCCATTCTTAGGTAGGAGCTGACCAGCAGCTGTTCCCAGACAGCAGTCTTTCCCGATAAGCAGTTATCTCAAGGCCAAAACGCTAACCTTCACTTCTGCTTCTGTGTGCTTGCTTTTAGTAGCTGCTCCCCCCTCCTCTTTCACTTTTGTAACAGAGTATATAAGCAAGCCCCAGGTTAAACTCGGGGCCCAGAATTTGGATCTTATCTCCTCTGGGTCCGCATGCTTGAATAAATCCCACTTCGTAAACTCCCAGGCCGTCTGGGTCGTCTTTTCGGTAACAGTGTAACTCCCTTGTGGTCCAAGAAAATACTTGATATGATTTCAATTTTCCTGAATTTGCTGAGACTTGCTTTGTGTCATATCATGTATTGTATCTTAGAAAATGTTCCATGTACATTTGAAAGGAATGTGTATTTAGATTCTTTGTGATGAAAGGCTCTCTATATATCAGTTAAGTCCTTTTGATCTAGGATATCGCTCAATGCCACAGTATCTTTGTGATATTTTGTATGGAAGATCTGTCCATTTTTGTCACTGGGGTACTAAAATCCCCTACTATAATTGTGCTGCTCTCAATATCTTTCTTGAAGTCCTCCAAGATTTTCTTTATGTATTTGGGTGCTCCTATGTTCTTTACATATATATTTACAATGCTTGCATCTTCTTCATGGATTCTTCCCTTGAGTATTATGAAGTGATCTTCTGGGCCTCTTTTTATGGCATTTTTTTGGAAGTCTATTTTGTCTGACATGAGTATTGCTACCCTGGCTTTTTTTCTTTGTTTGCTTGGAAAATATTTTAGCCCTTCACTTTCAGTCTCTGTAGGTGTTTTGTCCTGAGGTGTGTCTCTTGTGTGTAGCATATATGTATATCATGCTTTGTTATCCATTTAGCTATTCTATGTCTTTTGATTGGAGCATTTAATCTGTTTACATTTAAGGTTATTATTGATAGGTACTTATTCATTGCCATTTTTTGTACCTGTGTTCCCCTCTCTCTCACTCTTTTTCCCCCACTTTTTTTCTTTTTTTGAAAACAGACCCTTTAGTATCTGTTGCAAAGCTGGTGTGGTTAAGGTGTATTCTTTTAGACTTCTTTTGTCTGGGAAGGTCCTTATTTGGCCTTCCATCTTAACTGAGGGCCTTGCTGGGTAAAGTAGCCTTGGTTGCAGTTCTCTGGTTTTCATTACTTGGAATATTTCTTGTGATTCCCTTCTGGCTTGGAGCATTTCCATTGAGAAGTCAGCGGCTAGCCTTACTGGGGCTCGCTTCCCTTGTATGTTACTTCCTGTTTTTCCCTTGCTGTCTTTAAGATTCTCTCTTTGTCTTGGAATTTTGACATTTTAATCATGATGCATCTTGAAATGGGCCTCTTTGGATTCCTCTTGTTTGGGACTCTGTGTTTCCTGGATTTGTGTGATTTTTTCTCTCATAAAATTAGGAAAGTTTTCCATCACTATTTTTTCAAACAGGTTTTCTATCCCTTGTTGTACTTCTGCTTCTGGTATCCCTATTATATGAACATTATATTTCATGTTGTCTTGCATTTCCATTAATGCCCCTCATTCTTTCTGAGCTGCTTTCCCTTTTTGTGCTCTTCCTGGGTGTTTTTTCTACCTTTTCTTCCAGCTCACTGATCTGACCCTCTGTTTCATCTACCCTACTTTGGATTCTTCCTACTGTGTTCTTCAGTTCAGTAATTGTATTCTTCATTTCCTCTTGGCCCTTATTGATAGTTTCTATTTCCTTTTTTCATGTTGATATAGTTTGTAGTGATTTCATTATAGTTTCCCTGTAGTTTCTGGTAATTCACTGTGAGCTCATTGAGCTTCCTGATAACCATTGTTTTGAACTCGATATTTTATTGTTTACTTGCCTCTACTTCATTAAGCATTCTTTCTGAGGTTTCCTCCTTTTCTTTTATTTGGGGATTGTTTCTTTGTCTTCCCATTGTCTGTGAGACTCCTCTTGTTGCTTCTGTTTCTTTAATTGATCTGTTCTGGCTCCCTGGGTTTATAGTGTGAACTTCTATGGTAGAATAACCTCTGAGATTTAATGGTGCAGTCTCCTTGATCTTCTGAGCTCACTATTCTTGGGATGTTGTTTATGTTGGTTGTCTGTATGTCCTTGGGTTTTGATTGTTGTTGGGTTTTTCTGTGGTGGGTCTTTCCCTCCAGGTAGGGTAACTTAGGGTCACTCCATCCACTATGCTTTGTATTCTGTTGTGCAGATGTGGACAGGTTTTGTTAAATCTGATTCTTCTGTGTGTACAAGGTTTTGAGGCTTCTCTCTCACTCTTGTTCAGTTCTTTCTTCTGGATAATTTTTTCCCACTATTTAGCTGTATTTCCATAGTGGTCTTGGGTGGAGGTTAGTGTGGCCTCCACTCCCTCCTTCACCTTCTCCTGTTGTTATCTGTCGGTGGTTCCTTTGTTGGTGCATTTCCTCTTCCAACAGGTATACCAGTCTTCACAGCTCCCACCTACTTTTGGTGTTCTCTTCAGCACAGAGCTGGAATATTAAGCAATCTCACTGTGCTTCTTTGTCTCATTAGAGAACTTTAACTTCCAGCAATAGGTTTCTTTCTCAAGAAGTCTGAAGTTAAAAGTTCATAGGAGATCTATACTGTCCCACAGCCAGTGAAATGGTAGACTATTGAAGTAACATACACAAATAATAAGGATGATAGAACCCCAGATCTTGATTTCAGTGTTTGTCCCAGGACCTCTTGTTCCTTCAATGGTGCTGCAGCTGTTCACAGCCATGTTGCCTGGAGCCTTTTTGAGAACAAAACAAGCAGGCAGGAACACAAGGCACCAGCACACCCAATCATCCTCCCTAAGGTGCAGCTGAGTCCTGGTATCCTCTGCACCTGTGGGGGAAGAAAGTCCTGGGGCACACTCGTTGCAACTCCAAACAATGTGGGTACTGAGACTCCCATATCTTCCAAGGTTTGGCCAATCTTCCCCTGGCCCCAGCAATGTGAAAAATGTTCACGAAAGTTGCACATCCCTCACCCAAGATTATCAGCTACTGATGCTGACTTTTGAGGAGAAAAGTTAATCTGAAAACAATCCTGGGTGGCCAATCTACTCAAATCCTAACTCTACTTTCCCAACCAGTGCCTTCCTAAACAAACACAAAGCCTCTAATCTCTGAAAAATTCTTATCATCAACTTCCTACTGGTTTTCCAGGGTTATGCTTCTTCTGGATTTACAGTTCTTCCTGTCCAAGATTAAAGTTTCCAGTCTATGCCCAGAACCACATATTATAATGACAATTTGGGACTCAGGTGTCAGTTTTGTTGTGATGCTATAACAGAGTTCCTGACATAGAGGGTGACTTGGTTCAATTCATTGTAAAGTTGTGTCTGTGTTGTATTTTGGCAGAAGCTATCCAAGGCAGTGGTTTCCTAATAGTTTCTCCAGCATCTTTTCTTCAGCAGATAAGCTGGGGTGGGACCTGTCCCCTATCCGACATTATCATAGGGACCAACCTGTCTAGTCTTGCCCCCTGCAAGTTGGTGACCTTCACCCCCAACTGTTTACATTTCCTTCTGTTTGTAGCTGGCAGAGATGTTTCTGTGTTTTGATAAACTTAGTTTTTTCAAGTATCTTGTCTTTTTAGAGGGTATCTAATTGTGCTATTTCTTTGGAAGTTACCAAGACATTTTATATTTGCAATATCCACAGAATCCAAAATATATATAAAAAAAAACAAATTAAGGTGTTCAGCAGAGTAATAGCAAATATTCTTGATTCTGAAAGGAATTATTCTCTTGGATTCCAATGAAAAAGATGTCACATAGAGGGACAGAGACAAATTCAAGGATAAGAAAGCATTAAATGAAGCAAGGATTCTCTGAGAACATTTCTTGTAATGTGCATCCATCTTGGTAATTGCCATCACATTTAACCATGATCCAAGAAAATCAATAATTCCATAAGGGGACTGTAAAATAGAATTCCCAGAATGATAGTAGGGTAAAATAATAAAGGAAAAAAAAAACAAGTTAGTTAATTAGAACTATTTAATTCCAAAGCAATGCAAGCTGGTTTTAGAAGTATTTCTTAAATATAAAATATTCGTATCATATTTAAGGAAACCATACTATCTCAGATGATAAAATATGGTTTTGTTCCTATCAAGTACCTGAGAATCTTCCAAATCACTTAATTGATATGATTTAAATTAATTACACTCTGATTAATTTATTTGTTCTTATTGTGAACGTCATCTCTCTCTAATATTCCCTTATGACATTCATATCACATCAGGGATACAACATTTTATTTGTACATTGTTAATTTTCCTTTGTACCATACTTTGCCAATAACACAATTGTCTGCACAATAGATAACATTTTCTGAAGTAGCCCAGCATTACATTAGTAGTTCTTCATTTTTTTTTAAGTACAGAAAAGCTTGATGGTTTAAAAACAAGCACTAGGACAAAAATTGAGTATTTGAATGGGAGGAAAATCACTATAAATATCAAATATTTTGTGATCTATTGCTGTCACACAACATCCTATCTATAAACATATTCTCCTCATTTTCTCCAGTATTTTCTATATAAATTACATATTGCCAGATTTATGTCATATTTCATGCCCTAAAAGCCTTTGATAAGGCTTTCAGCTGTAATAAATAACAATCAGAGGATACAGTTAAAAATATCCAACTACATATTTAAATGTTTAACTAATAGACTCCCTCTGGAAGACTTATGATCTGTTTTCCTCAGGTTTGAAGTTCAAGCAAACTTTAGAATAATGTTATTGCATATTTTTATTTTTCAGTAGAAACAGTTTATTTTTTTGTGAACTTAGAATAATCTGATGTTTACTCAGGCTTAATTTCTCACCAGTCTATTCCTCTCAGGATAGCTATCAGAAATCTTTAATATTTAGTATTACTTCTAGAAGGATAAAAACATTTTAATATAAATATTTTAATTAATTTATTTAAAAATATTTTTTTATTTACAGCTGGCAAACAATATTATTTAGTTTCAGGTGTGCAACATAGTAATTAGGTATTTATATAACTTATGAGGTGATCACCCTGATAAATCTAGTACCTGTCTGATAGCATATATAGTTATTACAATATTATTGACTATATTTCCTATGCTATACTTTGCATCCTCAATTATGTTTTGTTTTTGAGAACTTAACTTTTACTGCTTGACATGGACCACCTTCCAAACTTTATATTTAATACATATAATATTCTTAGAGACTGCTAAAGTTATAATCAAATAAACCACTGCTAAAGTTAGCTAAAATGAGTAACTAATAAATGTGGGCTAGATGGTGATGAACAAATGGCATCTTTCTCTTATTTTGTCTGATGTATTCAAGTGTTCATTCCTTATCTACAACACTTGCCAGCTTTCCATCTGGTGGTGTCTGAATGGATTTTCTAGAAACTTAAGTTACTCTAAAAAGCTTTTTCTAGTGTCTCTTCCAAGGACCTCTATCTCCATGGGCATAGTCACCACATCCAGTTTTATTTTAATGATAAAATACTTTTGGGGATAAAATCATAAGAAGGTAGTTATCCTCAGAGTATAATTGTGTAAATATGTATGAAAATGGTAAATACATTGACATTTTGTACATGTTTTACATTTTAATACCAAGTGATATTTTTTACTAACCAGTTGACACTTATGATAAATTGATGAAGAGGCACTGGCCTCCTCAATTTATCATAATAATTCAGTTTTCAGAGGGACAACAACAAACAAATTCCACAGCAAGTAGAAAGAAGTAAATAACCAAGATCAGAGCACAATTAAATGACATAGAGACTAAGAGAACAATCCAAAGGATGAAAAATTATAGGAGCTGGTTCTTTGAAAATATACACAAAATCAACAAGCCTTTAATAAGACTCATCAAGAAAAAAAAAAAGAGGACCCAAATAAACACAATCAGCAATGAAAGAGGAGCGATTACAACTGATACTACAGAAATACAAAGGATTGTAAGAAATTACTACAAAGAACTATATGCCAAGAAATTTGAAAACCTATGTCAAATGGACAAAATCTAGAAACATGTAATCTCCCAAAACTGAATAAAGAATAAGGACAAAGCCTGAACAGAGCAATAACAGCTGATGGAATCAAAGCAGCAATAAGAAAAATTTCCAACACACAAAAGTCTTGGAGAAGATGGTTTTGCAGGAGAATTTTATAAAATTTGTAAGAAAGAGCTGATACCTATTCTCAGATTATTCAAAAAAAATGCAAGAAGAGGATATATTCCCAAACTCTTTTTATGAAGCCAGCATCATCCTGATTCCAAAACCAGATAAACAAATAACAAAAACAAGAATACTATAGGCCAATATTGCTGATGAACATAGATGCTAAAATCCTCAACAAAATATTTGCAAACCACATCCATCAATACATTAAATGGTCATATGCCATGATCAAGTGAAATTCATCACAGGGATGCAAAGATGGTACATCATTCACAAATCAATAAACATAATATATCACATAAATGAAAGGAAAGACAAAAATCACATGATCATATCAATAGATGTGGAAAAAACATTTGATAAGGTACATTACCCATTTATGAAAAAAAACACTAAGCAAAATGGGAATAGAGGGAGCATTCCTCAACATGATAAAGGCCATATATGAAAAATCTACAGCCAACATCATACTCAACAGGCAAAAACTGAAAACTTTCCCATTAAGATCAGGAATAAGACAAGGATGTCAGTTTCACCATTTCTATTCAACATAGTATTGGAAGTCCTAGCCACAGTGATCAGCCAAGAAAGAGAAATAAAAGGCAACCAAATTAGAAATGAGGAAGTAAAACTGTCTCTCTTTGCATATGATGTGATAGTGTACATAGAAAACCCTATAAACTCCTCCAAAAAACTACTCAACTTATTTAGCAAATTTGACTAAACAACAAGTTTGAAGCCAATATTCAGAAATCAGAGACATTTTTATATAAGAAACAAAAGATCAGAATCAGAAATCAGGGAAATAATCCCATTTGCTATAGTAACAACAAAATAAAGTACATAGGAAGAAACCTTACCAAGGAGGTGAAAGACATGTACTCAAAAAACTACACAACACTGATGAAATAAATTAAGGAAGACAAAAATAAATGGGAGCATATACCATGTTTCTGTATTGGAAGAATCAATATCATCAAAATGTCCATGTTACACAAGGCAATTTATAGATTCAACACAATCCTTATTAAAATACTAATGAAATATTTCACAAATGTGGAACAAACATTTCAAAAATTTATATGGAACCTTAAACAACCTGGAATAGCTGTGGCAATTTTGAGAAAGAATAACAAAGTAGGAGAGATCACACTACCAGATATCAAACTATATTACAAGTCCATTATATTCAAAACAATATGGTACTGGCATAGGGTCAGACATATAGACCAATGGAACAGAATAGAGAGCCCATAAATAGACCCAAAGCTCTATTGTGAATTAATATTCAACAAAGGGGGAAAAAGCATAAAATGGGGTAAAAATAGTCTCTTCAACAAATGGTCTTGGGAGATCTGGACAGCTACGTGCAAAAAAATGAAACTTGAGCACCAACTGATACTATACACAAAAATGAATTTAAAGTGCATAAAAGACTTAAATATAAGCTGTGACACCATAAAAGTCCTAGAGGAGAACATGGTCAGGAAAATCTCAGATATTCCACACAGCAGTATTTTAACCAATAAAGCAAAGTACATAAAGGAAAGAATAAACAAATGAGATCTCATCAAAATAAAAAGCTTCTGCATGGCTAAAAAAACAACATTAAAATGAAAAGAGAACCAACTATATGGGAAAACATATTTTTCAGATGATACCTGTAACAAAGGTTTGATTTCCAAATATATATCAAGAACCCACATGACTCCACTCTAGGAAGATAGACAACCCCTATTAAAAAGTTGGCAAAGATTTGAACAGACACTTCTCCAAGATGAACATACAGAGGGCCCAGAGACATGTGAAAATGTGCTCAGTATTAGTGGCCATCAGAAAGATGCAAATTAAAACTACAATGAGATATCACTTCACACCGTTGAGAATGGCCATCAAAAATAAATCAACAAACCAATGCTGGAGAGGTTATGGAGAAAGGAAAACCCTGGTGCACTTTTGGTGGGAATGCAAACTGGTGCAGCCACTGTGGAAAACACTGTGGAATTTCCTCAGAAAACTAAAAAAGGAACTGCCTTCTGACCCAGTAATACCTCTGTTGGGATTATACCCAATGGATCCTGAAACACCAATTCAAAAGGACCTATGCACCCCAAAATTCATAGCAGCCTAATTTACAATAGCCAAGTGCTGGAAGCAGCCTAAGTGCTTATCAATAAATGAGTGGATCAAAAAACTGTGTTGTAGTTCCACAATGGAATACTATATAGCAGAAAGGGGGAGCTCCTACCCTTAGCAATAGCGTGGATGGAACTGGAAATCATTATGGTAAATGAAATAAGGCACGCAGTGAAAAAGGAATACCATATGACTCACCTGTAAGTGGAACCTAATCAACAGAACAAACAAGGTAGTAAAATGTGACCATAGCCAGATAAATAAAGAACCAACTGACAGTAAGCAGAGAGAAAGGAAGAGAGGGATTATAAGGGATGATAGGGGAAATGCCATCAGGGAATATGTTTAAAGGACTCATCTACAAAACCAAAGAGGGTTGATTTGAGAGTGGGTTGTGGGGATGGGAGGGGAGACATGGCATGGTAGGGAAAAAATGGAGACTACTGTACTTAAACAACAATATCAAAAACTTAAAACAAAAAATAAAAACTCAGGCTTCATGGTGATAGAAGTTTTATATCTCATATCTCAAATTGAGCTAAAAATCTTATTCTACAAAAGAGATAAATGCAAATTAATTTTTATTTATTAAACTTGCAGATTTTAATCTTTCATTCTTGCCTTTTATGAAATTCTATGTTTCCTACATTTTTGTTCCATGTTTGTTCATTTAGTGATCATTTTTGGGGGAAGGTTTCTTTTTTATTTTTCTTTTAGCAATGCTAATTTCTTATTTATTGGGGTGGCATTAATTCACAAAACTGTACTGGTTACAAGTGTACAAATCAACAAAACATCATCTACACAATACATTGTGCACCCATCACACCAAGTAAAGTCTCTTTCCATCCCCATTTCACCCTTTGGCACACTTCCACCTACCCCCTTCTTCTTTTCCCTCTAGCTATAACCACACTATTGTCTAGGTTTTCTAAATACTGCACCCTTTTCTAAAGATGATTTAAGATACCTAAAAGAATGATCTTGAGAAGTAGCATTTTGCCTGAGTAATCGATCCTGTGAAAACAAAACAAAACAAACTTATGATCCCTGAACTAGGGTGGGCCCTATCTCTCCCTACCCTAGATGTCTTGCCCCTATAATCTCACTTCAACAACAGTCAATACTTCTGCATCTTATATTGGGGTACATGGGGGTGGATGAGGCAAGGAAAAGTCAACACTCAGGGCACCAAACCACTAAACTCTATGCAAATTCATAAGGTGCTGACACATCAGCCTTTAGTGAGGAGTCCTGCATCTATTTCATTGGAAAGCCATCCTTTCTTCTCTCAAAGCTGCTCTGTAGCCTCCTCTGACCTGCTTCCATCACAAAAAGAAATTTGTTTTTGTTTCTTTTCACTTCCCCTTTCTCAATCTTGCCCTCTTTTCCTCTGCTGTCTCCTTGTATCTTTCTCCTTTTTTTCTTCACTGTGGTCTTTCCTTCTCCCTCCTTTTTTGTCTGCCTCCTTGCTGGACCCACTTCATTCTTAGGCAGATTTCTATACAAGACACTCAGAGTGCAAAGTCCCAGTGGTGTGGACACAAAGTGATCCAACCTGGCTGATAAAGAACTTCTTAGTGGGAATGCTGACTTCAAGTAAATAGAAAACAAAGTGAAAACATAAGTGCAACTGAATGCATATTTATTGGGGCCAAAGAAAATTCTACAAGAACAAAGAAGTGGCTAAGCTAGGCCTATGAAGAAAATAGACAACTTTTAATGGTTACACTCTCCATTTCTTCATCAGTTTTATGCAGAATCTGAGTATAACAGAAAGAAAACAAACTCTGAACACATATTAATGAAGATACTCAATTCTTTGTGTGGCTGAGGAATAACAAATTAATGAATATAACCAATTCTGTGTGACTGAGGAACATGTTAAAGAACATAGCCAACTCTCTGTGTGACTGATGAACATGCTGATGATTACATCCAATTACCTATGTGAAAAGAAAAAAATGGAAGAGTGACATATTTTGCTCATTTTTGGTGTTCTTTCTTAGTAAAATGGGTAAATAGAATGACTGAATTGTTACTTTCAGATAAATATAAAATTAAAATAGGAGGCAATTCATAATCAGCATTTAAGAATTCCTATTTGATAAGGAGTATAATGTGCTCTAAATTGGTTAAGACAAGATGGTATTCATTAGCTTCACTTAGCTCTTCTCTGAACCTGGCTGTTGTGGTCCTGGAAATGCTCTACTTGGTATAATTATGACCTTTATCAATATTCATTCAGAGATAAAAGTCTAAATATTTTAGCCCAATGAAATGAGCTGAAATATTTCTTCTAGGCAGATCACTGTCAGGAAGTGACAGTCTCAGAAAGATAGATCACTGTCTTGGTGAGAAATGAGGAAGTTCGATATGTTAAGAAAATAACAGAAAGTATAATTACTCATAGAGTGATTATAATCAACTTATTTAGAAGTCACAAGTAAAGATAACCCTAAAAATCTTTTAAGGTTTAGACACATATGTATTTTTCCAAAGACAAAGAAATTAGTATCTAAGAAATTTCAATCTGACAAGTCTAAGTCTAACCACAAGCTATATGTATTACATCAGCATATTTAAAATAAAGTCAGCTACATTAAAATGACCTGGAATATTTATTTTAAAATACTGGTTCTTGGGTCTCCTTCAGGCTTGCTAAACTTGAATATATGCTTTTGCTTTGTGTTCTTTTGTTCTGGTGTTATATGTTGATGGAGAGTGTAGATTCAAGAACTTGTATAAAACAAGCTTAGTCAAAATCAACCTTAAGAACCAATCTCAAAACCAATGACTTGCTTTTTGCTATGATTATTCCTTAGCAATATATGCATTCCACAAATGCAGGTTGCACAATCACACCTACCATTTGTCCTACTCAAAGTTGCATATTCCACATACTCACTGACCTCCAAAGCTGCTCTAATAATTTTTAAAGAGAGGAGAATAAAAGGAAGTCATCAGGCAAATATTTGTTTTTACAGACATTTCAACTTCTTTCTCCCCCCTTCTTGAACAGAAACAAAGAAAAGCAAAAGAACAGAAATCCATCTGTCATGATTGTCATGATTTCATGTTTTATGAATAAGTTGTATTTTGTGTGTGGATATATCACATCGTCTTTATCTAATCATCTGTTGATGGACATTTAGGTTGCCTCCACATCATGGCTATTATGAATAATGATATTATAAACATAGGGTAGCATGTAGCTTTTCAAATTAGGATATTCATATTCTTCATATAAATATATAGAATTAGAATTGCTGAATCATCTGGTAGTTCTATTCTTAATTTTTTGAGGAACATCCATATTGTCTTTCATAGAGGCTAAAATAATTTACAATTCCACCAATAGTGTACAAGTTTTACCTTTTGTCCACATCCTTGCTGACACTTGTTATTTTGTGTCATTTTGATAATAACCATTATAACAGGTATGAAGGATATCTTACTGTGGTTTAATTTCCATTTCCCTAATAATTAGTAATGTTGAAGCTCTTTTCAAATGCCTATTTGCCATTTGGATATCTTCTTTGGAAAAATGTCTGTCCAGATCTTATATACATTTTTTTTGTTTGCATTGTTGTTATTGGTTTGTATGAGTTTTTTATATATTTTGAATATTAATCCCTTACTAGATGTACAGTTTACAAATATTTTCATTCATTAATCAGTTGATTTTTTGTTTTGTTGATGGTTTCCTTTGCTGTACAGAAGCTTTTTAGTTTGAAGCAGTCACACCTATTGTTTTTGGTTTTGTTTTACTTGCCATTGGAGTCAAATCCACAAAGTTACTGCCAAGACCTATGACAAGTAGCTTAAACTTGTGTTTCTTCAATGTATTTTTTATTATTTCAGGTCATACATTCAAACCTTTAATCCATTTTGAATTAATTTCTGTGCATGGTTCTAGTGAGTATTATTTTAAGTGAAATAATTTTGATAAAGATAAATTCCATATGCTTTCACTCATGTGGTACATATAGATATACAAACAGATATATACACACACACACATATACACACAAATGAACAAACAAAACAACAAATCAAAATAATAAATTCAACAACAGATTGGTAGTTACCAGAGGAGAAGGGGGATGAGGGAAGAGGAAAATGGAAATAAGAGGCTGAAGTATATGGTGACAGATGAAACTGGACCTTTGGTGGTGAGTATGCTATAGTATTGGGTTGGCCAAAAAGTCCATTTAATTTTTTTCTGTAAAATAAGAGACACATTTTTCATTTTCACCAATAACTTTATTGATTTGGATATTTTGAGTAGGTTGGCTATCTCCCACATGGTATAACAATTATTGATCTCAGTTAATGTTTTGATTTGATTGTTATCAATTTCCAGTGGTCTATTTCACTGTGGAGCATTATCCAGTAAGAAATGCCCAGCAAGACACTTCTCAAACCACTTTTGACACATTCAATCAGTCACAGCACCTTCTGCATACATGGCACAAATCTTGCTTTGTGTTTCAGTTATGTTTTCACTTGAAATAATAAAGTTTAATATGCCAAAATATTGCTTATTTCATTCCATCTTCAACATTAAAATGGCTACACAAAAATTCACCAATTTTGACAAACTTTTAAAAATGCATACTGATATGAAGAGTTCCAGCCAAGATGGAGGCATAGGTAGAAACCCTTCACTTCCTCACACAATCAAAATGAGGATAACAACTAATATAAAAGAAATAAACAATCAGAAATGCCAGAAAATCAAAATTCATGGAATTCCAACAATCAAAGAGTTAAAGAAATAGTCAACCAGAATAACCCAACTTAAGGTGGCAGACTGAGAGAACTCACTGTGAGATGGCAGACCATGTGGTCAGGGCTGATTGACTTGGATGGTGGGCCACAAGGGTGGTGCTAACTTAATAGGAATCTGAGACTTAGAGATGATTGTGGACTACAGTGGTTGGTAAGGTGGGAGAAATTCCCACTGTCACATGAGAGTTTGTTGGAGAGGTGCTAGATATGAGCAGGGGCACTGCATTGTTCCCTCTTGAGCTAATCCTCCACAGGTAGCACCACAGGGCAGCAAGGAGGGGTGCCCTGCCCTGGTGAATACCTCTTAAAACAAAATAGGTATCCCAAGACAAAGAAATAGGGCCCAAATGAAGGAACAGAGCAAACTTTTATAAAGAGAGGTAAGTGATAAGGAGATAGCCAACCTATCTGATAGAGAGTTCAAAGCCCTGGTAATTAAAATGCTCACAGAAGTGACTGAGCTTGGTTGAAAAATTAAAGACACCCAAAATGAAATGAAGCAAAATATTTAGGAAACCAACAGTGAAAGGAAGGAAACCAAGACTCAAATCAATGATTTGGAATAAAAGGAAGAAATAAACATCCAACTAGAACAGAATGAAAAAATTAAAATTCAAAAAAATGAAGAGAGACTTAAGAATCTCTGGGACAACTTGAAACATTCCAATATCTGAATTATAGGGGTGCCAGAAACAGAAGAACAACAGCAAGAAATTGAAAACTTATTTGAACAAATAATGAGGGAAAAATTCCCCAATCTGGCAAAGGAAATAGACTTCCAGGAAGTCCAGGAAACTCAGAGTCCCAAAGAAGTTGGACACTAGGAAGTACACACCAATGCACATAATTATTACATTACCCCAAATTAAAGACAAAGATAGAATATTAAAAGCAGCAAAAGGAAAAGAGAGAGTTACCTACAAAGGACTCTCATAAGACTCTCAGCTGATTTCTCAAAAGAAACCTTGCCGGCAAGAAGTGGCTGGAAACAAGTATTCCAAGTCATGAAAGGCAAGGACCTACATCCAAGATTATTCTATCCAGCAAAGCTATCATTTAGAATGGACAAGCAAATTAAAGGCTACCCAGATAAGGTCAAGTTCAAAAAGTTCATCATTACCAAGCCATTATTGTACGAAATGTTAAAATGACTTAACTAAGAAAAAGGAGATAAAAAATATGAACAGTGAAATGAAAACAAACTCAGAAGTATCAACAAATGAACCTAAAAAAAAGGAAAAGAAAAACGATGGAAACAAAAACTAAGCAAACAACTAGAACAGGAATAGAATCAGAGAAATGGACAATACATGGAGGGTTTTCAGTGGGGAGGGAGAAGGGAGGCATAGGGAGAAAAATGTAGAGGGAAGAAGAAACATAACTGGTAGGCATAAAATAGATGGAGAGAGGTCAAAAATAGTACAGGAAACAGAGAACTCTATGAATTTATATGTATAACTCATGGACATGAACTAAAAGGGAATGCTGAAGGGTTGGGCAGTGTAGGGCAGAGGGAGAATAAAGGGTTGAAAATTGGGAAAAGTGTAATAACATAATCAATAAGATATATTGCATGCTGATATGATAGCTGTCACAATACAATCTAACAAATTGTTTCAAAAGAAGTTAGAGATAATTAATCACTAGTATAGCCACCTTATGAAAAAAAATTTGCCAAACAAACATATGCAGATACCAAATTATAGTGTCCTATACTTGAAGCCTCTATAATGGTATAAATCAGTATTACTTGATAAAAATTAAATGGTTTTAACAAAAAGTCTGTCTCTGCTACTAACATCTTCTGCTATGAAGTTTTTATTTCAACAGCTATTTGTCACATATGATATACCTTCTAGTATGGGCTTTATATATGTAATTCAAAACACACGAACAAATATTTTAAAAAAACAAAAAAAGTTTGTTGCTAATCTTGTTGCCATGTATGTGCATTGTGAGGCTGTTTCTAAAGAGTCTTGTGTTAGAAAGGAATCTACTGCTTCCTGCAGTATTTGGGTGGTAGATGGGGGTGAGGAAGAAAGTAGTTAGCCCCTAAAATTTGTTTCCATTCAATCACTCATCAAATAATATTAAGTGCCTACAGTGTGCCTGGGAATATAGCAAGGACTGGTGATAGGCAGATACGTGAAACGCTGTCATTGTCCTCAAGGATGTTGCAAGTTTTAAGTGAAACAACGTGCAGAAGTATGTGAGAAATAACGGTGTCATGGGGACAAAAAGAAAGAGACAGAAGCTGGAGGCTGGAAATAATCTGGGGGCCATGTTAATAAATAAAGAAGATGCTCTGGGGTCTGGACTCCTGAAACCATGTGAGTGCTGTGCAAAGTAAGTTATGCTGTGTTGAGGGTAAAATGAGTGATGAGAGAGTAGGAAATTCTGTTTGCATATTTGCTAAGGATAGAGGCTGAGGTCATAGAGACCAGTTAGGAGGGGGTACCCTGTGGATAAGAGATGGCAGTGGTTTCACGAGCTCTCAGTGAAGTACAGTTTAATGAAATTATTGATGTTTGGGGCACGTGAGCTTAAGAGCCAAGAAAGAATCCTGAAATTTCTCATGGGCATTTGAGAGGCTGGTTGTGCTTTCACTTGAGACAGAATACAGGTCCCACAAGAGACAGTGCAGAGGAGCAACCCAACATTACAGAGGGCTCTGACCCAAAACCCAGGGATCTGAGTCATCAGGGTTGTTCTCCACCACAATGCCCAATGACAAAAGACAAGTGAGGAAGGACATAGACTCTAAAAAAACTTTACGCAGAGAACTTTTCTCAAATGTCCAAGAAAAACTCATGACAAAATTATTCATTTTACTTTATTTTTCCTTTATCTTCTGAAGTCAACAATTAACTTTCAAATACGTACTATGAAACAGATTCTGAGACTTCTTCATAGAAAAACCTGCTAGTGTGTTCACCAATATATTTTTTTTCCTTTGTCCTTAAGTGCACAGATGTCAATTTTATTGCCCATCCCTCTTAAATGAGACAAGGGTCATAGGACTGGGTACTAGCCAATGAAATGCTGGCTAGTTTGATGTATGAATGTTCTTCAACTTAAGGTAGGGTCACATCCCATAAACCTAACATTAGTTGAAGACATCATAAATCAAAAATGCATTTAATCCTTTACCAGTGTGGTGCTGTTGGTTGGGTATCCTCCCACAAAGTGAAAGGTAATCCACAGGTTCAATTCCTAGTCAGGGCCCATGCCTTGGTAGCAGATTTGGTCCCTGGTCAGGGAATGAGCAAGAGGCAACCAAGCAATGTTTCTCTGTCATATAGATGTTTCTCTCCCTTTCTTTCTCCCTCCTTTCCATTCTATCTATAAACAAACAAGTAAATAAATAAATAAGTACATTTGATATGCATTTACAAAGCTTAGCCAAGCCTGCCTTAAATGTGCTCAGAGCACCTGAATTAGCCCACAGTTCAGCGGAATCTTCTAACATAATCAACACATTATATAGTACAAGTGTTGACCCTCATGATTGTGGGGATGATGAGAAACTGTGTCTTGATGTGGCTGCTCAGCATCATGAGAAAATACCTACTACAAATTCATAGCCCAGGGAAAATATCATCATTCAAGATTCAAGGTACAGTTTGTACTGAATGTATATCACTTTTGAATCATAATAAAGTTCAGTCATAATAATTGTGTAAGTCAAATTATTGTTAGTCATGGAAGTAAATATATAGATGCCAGACCTGGTGACTCTTCTCCTTTACGTTCCTTGATGATTATGAACATCATACATCAAAGATAATCATCTGGTAGGACAGAAAGAACTAGAATATCTGAATGACTGTTGGAGAAGAGCACCCTTGCTACTTGCAGTGGTTTGTCACACAAGCAAGTTATTGAACTAAGTAAGCCATTGAGATTTGGGCATTGTTGTAAGCAGTTAGCATCCCCTGATACATAGAGTTTGATACAAGAAATAGAGTACCGCAGTAAAAAAAAAAAAACCCTTGGCTACATGGCATTGACTTTGTGACCAGAGACTGGACAGTGAAGAAACTGACTCAAAGCTGGGAAACTGATAATCTGTATTATGTTCGGCAGAACTTTGGGTGACACCATCTTCTGCATTAACCTGGAAGAAAGTTCATGCTAGGAGCTTCAGGGAAAGTGACTGGAAAGAATTAAAAACTTACTCTGAGTAGACAACCATTAGCTATATTTGGCAAAAAGAAAATAACTTCAGAGATCATTGGACACAATACAACATGAAAGAGAGAGAAGTCCAAAGGAGGAATAGTCTTGGAATTTGCAACATTGACATCATAGAAAATGTGTGTGATTTTAAGCAAAAGAAAAGGGAAATTTGAGAAAACAGCAAAGACCTATTAAGAGTCAGGCTTTTATTTTTTTCCACTGAAACTAGTTTAGCCTCAAAGTAGCAGCCATTTAGTTAATAGAAATAGATGTTTCTCAAGGATACAAAGACTCAATGCAGTCTTAAAAAATATGACTATAAAAGTACACACACACACACACACAGTTATTGGTACCAGAAACAGATGGAGAACCAATAGATACGAAGCCCATTAAGTTCTAGAGGAATTATGTGAATCTTTCCACAAGGTATACAGCCATGCAATATGAAAAATATTCCTCATATCTCATGAGGAACATGTAAGATACAAGAAACATGGTACATAGGACAATGAAGTCTCAGACCCCTTCAAAGTAGGCTTTGGGACCTCACACAGTTCTATCAATCTTTATCAGCTGCCCCATCATATTTTCCTGAATCTCACTGATGGTCTGAAATCTCTTACCTTTCAAAGATGATTTTAGTTTGGGGAAAATCCAGAAGTCACAGGGTGCCAAATCTAGGCTGTAGTGAGCCTAAGTTACCTGCATGATTTGATGTTTTGCCAAAAAAGTCTGCAGGAGACATGATGCATAATCAGGGGCATTGTGGTGTTGAAGCTGCAAATCATCAAGTGTCCATAGCTAAGGCCTTCTAAATCATCCCAATAGTTTTCATGGAAGAATGTTCAAGCTTAACACAAAATTTGATGTAGATTTGTTGCTCTCTTCAGTCATTTTGAATTTGATTGCAGCACAGTATACATGCTCACTCAATGGTGTCTACTGTTCTCATTGACTAGTACAGTGGTGTTGTCATTGTTCACACATGCACTTGCCAGTCTGCTCTCCTAGGCTGCCAGGTTACATCGATGTGCAAACCATTCTGGTTATATAACAATGGCTGTACTTTTTCTGGACAGACCTCATGCATGTGCACATGTGTGTGCATCACCCAAGACCTATTTCAAATGTGGTCAAAGAAACTTACTCCCAACCATTAAGGAGAGCAATAGGGTTCAGGAAAAATGGAGAACTTCCTTTGAAGAACTGGAACAGAACAAATGCAATAACATCCTTTCCTTTCAAGTCAGGGACTGCACATGCACTCCTAAAGATCTTAGCAATCCTGGCACTGCTAAATATAACTCATCTCATTTATAATTGGTAGATTTTATGACAGTAATGTTAACCTTATATGCCATAATGTATGGGTGATATTCAGGGGCCCTTTAGATGGTAGGTTGGTCAAACCAAGAGGAGTCACATTCTGACCAAGCAGTCTACAGTACTATACATTTCTCCTAGATATCACACTGTATACTTACTAGATGGTGGTATTCTGGGTGTTCTAGGTATAGAGGAGTATTAGTCCTCTATACATAGGATGAAGAATAAAGTGGGTGCTTGGTGGATGCAGAATACACTGACACAGACTCTGGTCCTACATCAAGCCCATTTCCTCTTCTGATTCATGGACTGAGCCAACCTCCATTGTCTATGATTTCTCTTCCACTTTATGGTTAATCTCAGTGGCTACATAAAAGCTGTGGTGACACAAGGTGGAAAATATCTTGTCTTTGACTACAAGGAGCTGAAATTCTTTGTAATCTATTTGTGATATGAATGAGATTACTGTGAATTTGGAATCCCAAGTGACAGATACGAACCTATCCTGATGAATATATTCCTTTTAGAAACTTCTAGAACTCAACAACCAAATTTGTGGTTTGACTATAACCTTCTATACAAATGGTAGTTAAGATATTTTTATTTTCCATTACAGACTTTGCTGATATTTTTGTGCAATTGATACTCAGATATTTGCTTAAAAAACACTGAAAAATGAGGTTAATCATTTTACATCATTATACATTAAACATTAATTTATAATAAATTTTCAGAATAAGAATTCGCTATATTAATATATGCTTTTAATTACACTAGGTAATTAAAGTTCACAGAAGTGAGGGACATTAAAAAAGAGAGAATAGGATCACTGAAACATGAAATATACAAAGAATTAAACAAAATAAAAATAGGACATTCAGAATCTAGTAATGAAAACAGGATGAAAGATATAAAAAGAAGCAGAAGAGATACAAAATAATTCAACCTTCCAGATGAGTTTTAAGAGATTGGAGCAAATAGTTTCAAATATGGCAGAGATTTTATGGAGCTTAAGAACTAAGAGAGATATCAAAAAGTTGAACGAATGTTTCACAAGTAAAACAACTTGTGAATAACAAGAAAAATAGCTCCTGAAATTTGATATACTTTATCTTTTTCAAAACTTATTTCCTTTGGCATTTTCCCTAACTGTTCCAACCACATCAAAACGTGCCATGTCAGGTAGAGGTAGCGCTACTTATTATGATATAAATATGCTCCTTTTTCAGGATATTGAAAACTTGGACTTTTTCTGGACTCTTCCCTATTTACTCACCACTTGCACATCTACAGATTATTTACTTATTAATTACTAATTTATGGTTGATATAGTCATCATACCCTTGGACATTTAATGAAATCTGCATATAAATCAATAGTGTTTCTGAAATAAAATATATTTCTTCTTTGGAATGACCCTTATAAGAATATTTTATAATCTGTCTTCCCTTTTTAAAATATAGATTCACATACCACCTTAGAATCATTTCATAAAACTAGTCAAGCAACCAAAGAAACAGCATATTCCCTTGTATACCTAAGAGCCAAAGACTGCTAATTAAATTTATACCCATGTGAACATTGAAACTTATGAATTGATATTATTTATTGAATGCATTTAAAAGTAAAAAAAACAAAAGATTATTCTTCAGCCCCCATTCTTTCCTCCTCCAATTCCTACTCCCAAGAGGCATCTACTCTGAAAGCCATTTAGTTGCTTGTTATGAGAAATACAAGTTGCCTTGTATTTCTAAATAACATGAGATGTCTACCCTTCACTTCAGCATGGATGGAACTGGAGGGCATTATGCTAAGTGAGATAAGCCAGGCAGTGAAAGACAAATACCATTTGATCTCACATATAAGTGGAACTTAGTCAATAAAACAAAACAAACAAGCAAAATATAACCAGAGACACTGAAATTAAGAACTGACAGTAACCAGAGGGGTTGGGGGAGAGGGATAATGGGGGAAAGAAGGGGAAGGGTCATCAAGGAACACGTATAACGTATCCAAGGACAAAACCAAAGGTAGGAAGGATTGAGCGTAGGAGGTGTGTGGGGGAAGATGGGAGAAGTGGTGGTGGGAATATAGAGACAACTGTAATTGAACAATAAAAAAATAGCATGCGATGTTATTATTCATTGACTTTTTTGTTTTTAGTTTTTCTTGTTATCTTAGTGCTTCATGTTATAGAAGATGAGGATTTAGCTTTCTCATAATACCATTCTTAGACTCAAAAAAAGTGAGACCCTTGCTTTGCCTCAATGGGCTTTGGTGTCTAAGTGCTTTTCCTTTGTGTAATATGCAACCTGACTCAGCAGTGCCTTCCAAGGTGAAGCACCAAAAGCCAAGATCAGGTCTCAAGTTAACACAGGTCCCATTTTTAACCCTCCGAGTTTCTTGATGAACTGCATCTGTGTCTAGAGTCAATCAGATGTCCCAAAGTTAAGGACTCATGTCTACAGGGTATCCCAGACTTTAAGGCTGAACAGGATGGCATATGGTATAAATCATTCTTACCAGCTCATGTGGTATGCCATTCTGAAATTGTGGGGGATTAGACTGCCAGGCTATCTGAGACACTGATTTTTTATGACCTTTAGTAATGTCAAACACAAGATGACTACAGGGCTCTGGACTACCAACAGGCTAGAATGCTGGACATGAGGATTGAAGGCAGAGTTGGGCTTGAGCTGTATGTAGGGATCTGTGTATCAGCTCTTGCCTATTCATGCTTAGACCCCAGTGCCCCGTCTGGTGTAGAATTCCTAAAACATAACTGATTTAGTGTAAATTTAATGGGTACAACCTGATTATTAGATACATGTGTATATTGCAAAATGATTGCAAAAATAAGTTTAGTTAAAATATCCTTCACCTCCCAAAATTATGTTTTGTGTGTAGAATTAGTCTCCTACAACAACATTAGTATACAACTTTTTCTCAGTTGCTGACTTATTCTTTTTTATTAAATTTATTGAGGTGCCAATGGTTAGTAAGATTATATAGGTTTCAAATGTAGATTTCTATGATAAATTATCTGTATATTGCATTGTGTGCTCACCAGCTAAAGTCAAACCATCTTCTGTCATCATATATTTGAACTCCTTTACCCTTCACTAGCCCAACACCATTCCCTCTGGTAAATACCATACTGTTGTCTGTGTCTATGAGTTTTTGTTTGTTTGTTGCTTGCTTTTAGCTTTATATCACACATATGAGTAAAATCATATGGTTCTTAGCTTTTTCTGACATTTCACTTAGCATAATATTTTCAAGATCCATTGATGTTCTTTCACATGGCAAGATTTCATCTTTTCTTATGGTTGAGTAGTGTCCCATTGAATATTTGTACAATATCTACTTTATCCAGTCCTCTATAGAAGAACATTTTGGTTGTTTCCATGTCTTGGCCACCATGAATAGTGCTGCAATGACCATAGGGGTCCATGCATCTTTGCAAATAAATGTGTTCGATTTTTTTAGGTAAATATCAGAGGGATTGTTGAGTCATATGGTAACACTATTCTTAATTTTTTGTGGAACTGCCAGACTGTTTTTCATTGTGGCTGTACCACTCTACATTCCCCTCAGCAGTGAATGAAATTTCCCTCTCCAGCACTTGTTGTGACTTGTCTTGTTAATAATAGCCATTCTAACATGCATGAGGTGGTGTATCATAGTTTTTTGGGGGGTTAGATTTTATTTATTTATTTTTAGAGAGAGAGGGATGGAGGGAGAAGAAGAGAGACAGAAGATATAAGAAAAAAAACATCGATCCATTCCCTCTTCTATGTGCCCTGACCCAGACCAAACTGCAACCCAAGCATGTACCCTAACCTGGAATCAAACCAGCAACCTTTCTTTTTGCAGAATGATGCCCAACCAAGTGACTACACTGATCAGACCTCATTGTAGTTTTAATTTGCTTTTCCATAATATCTAGTAAAGTTGAGCATCTTTTCATATGCTGTTGGCAATTTGTATGTATTTTTGGGAGAAGTGTCTGTTCAGTTCCTCTGCCCATTTTTCACTAGATTGTTTTATGTTGAGTTGTATGAAGTTTTTATATATTCTGAATATTAACCCTTTGTCAGAGCTGTTGTTTGTAAGTATCATCTCCCATTTGGTTGGTTACCTTTTTGTTTTATTAGTGGTTTCTTTTGCTGTACAGAAGCTTTTTTGTTTGACATAGTCCCATTCATTTATTTTTGGGTTTACTTCCCTTGCCTTTGGGCCAAATATGCTTTTTGATAAAGTTTGGCATTGTAACCAGAAATGGCACCGGTCTTTGGGCTGCCTGTCACTACCAAACCCAATAAGCAATGATAGCGATTGAATCTTTTATGGGCTCTTATTCAGATGGCCAGCTGTCCAAGAAGATGGTGGGTTCATACCCTAACAGACCATCTTCTCTTCTCTTTCCTGACCAGACCCTTTATAAGGGGGTGGGGGAGGACAGACAAGGTGCGGGGAGGGCTTTGAGATTCAGAAACTGCAACATTCTTGTCCTGGGCAGTTAGCTGATCCCAAGGGGGAGGGGTGGGCCTCTGTTCTCCCTGGAACAAAAGTTTAGATGTCCCCAGGTGGTAATCTTCTATCAGTGCCCCAGGAGGTCGGCTGTTTTTCCCAGGAGCCAGTATGGGCCTTATCTGTAGTTTCTGAAACAAAAGCTTTAACATACACATTATTTGCTAGACTCATAACTTTTTACCTTAAGCTAAAATTTTCCAAGTCTTGAGTCCCCTATCAGCATGAGCTCTTATCCTCAGTATTCAAGGAATTTAAGAAAGAGATATTTACTCCAAGTCAAAGGAGGTATTTGCAAAATATAATATACATATCAAAATATTATTATTAATCACTTTTGCAAAAGGATTATCAAAGGTAACACCAAAACACTTGTTACTTATTGACCTTAATATAGTAATAAATTCAGACAACTATTTTTCTTTCATTCCTATTTATTTGCATGTTTCTTATCCAAAATGTTTTCCCATAAAAAAAAAACACTGAAAAAAATAACTATCTCTTGGAAAGACAAATATTTACCAGCTTTGTTTTTTTTCCTTTTAATTTAAAGTCATGTTATCAAAGTTTTAGGCAATTATTAAAAATACTGCCAACAGTTTTCACAATATGTTGTGTTTTGCAAGCCAAAATATTTGCTACAATCTATCAAGTTGCAATCTAAAAATAGAAACATGTTTTGAAAATAAGAAATGCAAAAATGTTAGGTAGTGACTATAGGGCATAAATTTTATGATATCTATTGCTTCATGAATGAAAGATAATATACTGATAACTATCAACTTGCCAAGTAGTTTTAAATGCACCCTATTAAGATTTTTAAAAAAGTGTTTCTTTCCTGAACAGTAAGTAAAAACTTGTGAAAAGAAAAAGAGGTAAAAGGATAGAAATACAAGCAGACATAAGAACCATTTATGTCACTGTTCAGTATCAACATATATATTTTAAATAACCAATTAAGTAGTAATTAACAAAGGTACTGAAACTGTTTAGCTTTTTGGCAAGTCAATATCAGGAATACTAACAACCACAATTAAGGATTTCTAAATAACTAAAGGATTAACTAAGAACAAATAACACCCTTTCAATTTATCTCACTCAACAGGGGGAATGGGTCAGAGTCCTTTAAAAACAGACAATTAGAGGTTCTTCTTGCTTCATCTATTTACATAGAGAATAAAAGTTTTGATAGTAAAAAAGGTTATAAAGTATAAATCATGGGTAAAATATAGTATGTTAATTGAACCCTAGATAAAGAGAAAAGATATTAAAATATAATTAAAAATAGAATTATTTAATGTGCAAGGTTGTTTATTCTTATTTACATTTAAAGACTTTAGAGGGGAAAGAAATCATTACCAAAGAGGGTTATCACCCTAAAGAATCTTGGGTTACAGATTCAAAATTAGGGTGTATTTGGTCTATACTATCTGAGGGAAAAATTTATGAGAGTATGAGGCACAAAAACTCTCTCTCCTTTTTATTAAATAAACCTCTTTGGTGTGATTAAGTCGTACTTTATAATGTTTCTTAAAATATTCCCCCAGTTCACACTTTAGTTCTTAAATTTTCAAGAAGCTTGATACTGATAGCAAAATAGAGATTATATACATTTTAATTAATAGAATGAGATAATTACTTCATTAATTAAAATAATTATATTTGTTTGATGTTTCCCCTTTTACTAGTATTATTTTGCTTATGTTTTTAACATTTATTTTATCATGTGTTTGGCTCAGTCCTACTTCAAGATTGGACTATAGAAGTACTTATATTGATAAACATTTGAATATTTAATTTATTCTGATATGGATTTGACTACATGGAAAAACTAATGCTTATGCTTCAATATAGCAACAGTTGAAATCTATTAATTATCTAAACATTGATCTTTTCTGTAATAAATTGATTATATATGGAAAATAAGATGTATAATAAATCTCCAGATGAAATATGGCATCACAATATTTAAAATTGCTTAAACCTGTCACTAATTAGAGGAGAACCACTATCAAAGGCATGTAAACAAAAAAATGTGAGATGGTATGTAGCTTCGAAATCAGACATTTTATCTTATAATAGGAAGGTAGGTATTTAGGAAATGAAATAAAATTAATACACATGCAAATATATATAATAAATGGCAAGATTGCATTATGGAAGATAATTAAAGATATAGGAATTTATGAAATTCAAAAAAGAATAAGTAATGCAAGTTGTGAAATGTTGACTTATAAATATATTATATAAATACAATATGAATTTTAATAGTAAACTATTTAATTTGATCCAAATTAAATATTTTACTTGACCCCAAATAGTGGAGTTCAAATATGAACATTATTTTTCCTACTGAATTATTTATAAAGAAAACTTATTATGTTTATTTGGATATATCTGCAAATGTGCTATGTAAAAACATTTACCTAAGGAAATTAGAATCCATGATAGACACATGGAACAGAGAAAAATGTAATCTAAATTGTCTTAATCTTCCAGAGATTATTAAGAAATATTGGAAACTATATTATTCCTTGATGAGATTAATATTGAGAACAAACGATATAGTTTTTTTTCCTACAATCTATGTTCTGAAACATTTTAGCTAAAAATTAAGGTATAAATGGACATTTATATATGATAAATAAACAGATAGGTAGATGATAGATGATAGATAGATAGATAGATAGATGGATAGATGGATAGATAGATGATAGAGCTTTCTGCTACAATTTATACAGTATTTAGAAAGGCCATAATTTCAATAACACATTAGCCCAGTAATACTGTGGTGACATGGAACACTTTTGGTTAATCCATTTCAACACAGACTTACTAAAAATTCTACATAGGTCAATAACTGTTGGCTGATTAATTTCACAGGAATTTATTACAAGTTAATTATACCAACCGAGCTATTCTACCATTATCAAAATTTTACAGTAGAAGGGACAGATGTTTATTTGGCCAATTCCAATCATTTTAATTATTAACACAATTTTGTTATTTACTCATATTAATTTTTCTAACTTGAAATCAAATAAATTATGTTAGGTTTACAGATAATTACAATAGGATACAAATTTGCCATTTATTTATTTATTTTATTTAATGAATTTATTAAGTGACATTGGTTAACAAAATTATATATTTCAGGTGTGCAATTCAATAATACTTTGTCTGTATACTGTAGTATGTTTACCACCCCAAGTCAAGTCTCCTTCCAACACCATTTATCCTCATTTACCCACTTCTACCTTCCCCTTACTCCTGCCTAATTCTCTGTAGTAATCACCATACTACTGTCTCAGTCTATGAAGTTTTTCCTTTCTTTTTTTTTAAACTTAATCCCTTCACCTTTTTCATGCAGCCCCACAGCCCCTCTCCCTTCTGACAACTGTCAGTTTATTCTCTGGATCTAAGAGTCTTCTTTTTTGTTTGTTAGGCTATTTTGCTCATTATATTTCACATATAAGTGAAGTCATATGGCAGACTGGTGCATCCACTGCATAAAACAGTATGAAGTTTCCTCAAAAAATTAAAAATGGAACTGCCTTATAACCAAGTGATTCCACTCTGGGAATATATCCCAAAAGAAGCCCCAAACTAATTTGAAAGAATATATGCACCCTATATTCACTGCAGTATTTATTAGTTATTTATTACTTGTTATTTATTCCAACCAAGATCTAGAAACAGCCCATGTTCAACAGTTGATGAGTGGATTAAAAAGCTATGGTGAATTTACAAAACAGAACACTACTCAGTCATAAAAAAGAAGGAATCTTACCCTTTGTGACAACATGGATGGACCTGGAAAATACTATAATAAGTGAAATAAGCCAGTTAGAGAAAGATAAGAAACAGGATATAAATTTAAATATTATCTAGTTATATGTCAGGCTATGATCAAAGATGAGGGGCACTCTGTGTAGTTAAAATGAAATACTAGTTGTAATAAAGTAAATCTGTTGAGACTCAGTGCCATAGTGTCCTGGGAACAATAATGAACATTGAAGATATAAGCTAAGTAAGTAGCTTCAGTATTCATGTGTATTGCAAATACCTAGAAAACATACTTCATATCACAGTCAAGCAAAGTCTGTGAGGTAATTTGTTTCATTTATTTAACAGTGGGTAAAGTGGTAATAAATGGTGATGGAAGGGGAACTGACTGGGTGGTGAACACAAAGTATAATGTATAGATGATATTTGATAGAACTATACACATGAAACCTATATAATTTTACTAACCAATGTCATCCAAAAAAAAACAATTAAAATAAATAACATCATTTAACAAGTGGAAAAACTCTTGTATTTCCATCTAGGACCACTCCCTACAATTCCATAGGGATTTTCTCATCCAGCATAATATGGGCCTGACTTCTACAAAAGCTGAAGCTCAAAAACCTTCGGAGCTTATAATTAAGGCACTAAGGAATATATTTAAATTGATAATTACAGTCATGCTCTCAAATGTTTAATACAACTGGTTTTATAAATACTGTTAAAACCGTACAGTACCTGCAAAATCGAAATGTAAAAAAACATTTTCTTAAATGAATACTCTCAAGATCATAAGCCATGGTTTTCTTAATAAATAATGTTTCAAATTTTTTCTGTAAGATGACAATAATAAGGAACTCCTCATAATCTTTGCTGTTATTTCTTTATTTTCACCTACCCACAGTTAAAATCATTTATATGATGTGAAGTAGTAACATAACTTGAAATGAAATACAATTAAATATATTATAAATCTTTGATTTCTGATAAAAATGTATATTGTTTAGTATCTTGCTGAATATTTGATTACCAAAAAATAAGGAATGGAGAATATAAGTATAACTTTACTCATAATAAATCCTAGTATTTAAGTTGATTTAATATAATTTTTAATAAAGATTCCAGTGTTATCTGAATTTAGCAGATAGGTGAAAGTTCATATCTTCTTTAAAATTCAGACTTTTACAATTCAGTTATATTTGCTTCCCTTTATTTATATAAAGTGCCACAGGCTTGCATCAAGAATATGAAAATGAACTTGTCACAAACAACAATTTCAAGAATAGTATCAAATTGAGATCATTTGGTATTTGTCTTTCACTGCCTGGCTTATTTCATTTAGCAGAATGCTCCTCAGACAAGCAAGCAAAATATAACTGGAGACCTTAAAATTAAAAAAACAAACTGACAGTAAGCAGGAGGGAGGTGAGAGAGGATAATGGGAGGAAAAGGGGGAAATGTTGTCAAGGAATCTGTATAAAGCACACATGGACAAAGCCAAATCAGGGTAAGACTGAGGGTGGGAGGTGAAGATGGCTGGGTTGGGTGGGAATGGTGGGGTAAAATGGAGACAACTGTACTTGAACAATAAAAAAGGATTAAAAAAGAATTGTATCAGATTGAGCTTCATGTGATGTTTTAAGATCAAAGCATATTTAAATTCCCTTCCTTTTGTAAGAGGGTGCAGCCAGGGGGCCCCAAAAGAAGGATTTGTAATGGGGTCCAGAACTCAGAGTGTCCAGGAAATATTAAAATATGGGATGTTCTCACCCCTACAAGACTGAACTGGGGGATGGGACACATGGACCATTAAGAATTGTTTCGCATAGCAACAGTTTTGCAGATAACCTCTAGAATGGTCATTTAACATATCTAAATCTTTAACTGGTTTCATAAATTTGTTAAATAGCTGTGGCCATGCTTTGAGCCAGGGAGATAAGAGTGACTTCTACCCAGTATGTAACTGGGAGGCAACTCCCCCTGGTTACAGAGCATGAATAAGAGCTTGGAAATGATTGGCTCCACACTACAAGGCCATACATGCCTGGTCTTATTATGGAAGCCCAGGAAAGATGAAAAAATACAGGAATGCTGGCAAGTGTAGCCAATTGTGGGAGGAGTCAGAAATGGGGCTACAGAGGAAAACTGGTACTGGAATTTAAACCCAGGGTTTAATTACAATTAAATTACAATTAAATTACAATTTAAATTACAATTAAATGATTAGAACACCCTTAATTCAACAGAGGTTTAACATTTTGTTTCTTCTGTCTGGAAAGCCTGTTTTCCAGGAAAGCACCTGAGGGCCTATTTCTTACTTCATTGTAACAGGGTGCACCCAGAGCCTCCCGCAAATGAAGGATTTGAAATGGGGTCTAGAACTCAGTGTCCAGAAAATATAAAAGCGTAGGATATCCCTACGCCCACAAGTCTGGACTGAGGGATAGGACACATGGAGCAAGGCCATTAAGAGTTATTTTGCATATTCTGGCTAACGTAGCTCAGTGGATTGAGCGCGGGCTGCGAACCAGGCATCACAGGTTCGATTCCCAGTCAGGGCACATGCCTAGGTTGCAGGCCATGTCCCCCAGCAACCACACATTGATGTTTCTCTCTCTCTCTCTCCCTCTCCCTTCCCTCTCTAAAAATAAATAATTAAAATCTTAAAAAAAAAAGTTATTTTGCATATCAACAGCTGGCAAGCTTCATAACTGATATGCAAAAATGGTTATTTTACTTATCTATAATAGCTGGCTAGCCTCATAGATATGTTAGGCAGCTGTGGCCTTGCTTTGAGGCAGGAAGATGGGAGTGACTTTGACCCTTGACATAACTGGGAGGTAGCTCTCCTTATAGCTCCTGTGTGAGAGCTTGGAGATAGTTTGCTCCACTGCCACAGGGCCATGCCTGCTCAGACTTATTATGGGAGCCCAGAAAGACTGAGAACTTCAGGAGTGCTGGCTGGTGTAGCCAGTTTTGGGAGGAGTTGGAAATGGGGTTGCAGAGGAAGATCTGCACCAGGACTTAAACCCAGGCACAGAAGCCATGCAGGTGCTAACCACATAGTTTTGGGACTCCCTTTACTACTTGGTTTAGGAAGCAGGGAAGCAAGATGTAATAGACATACAGAGCTCTCTTTTAGTTCAGAAGAATGCAGGAGAGACAATGTGGGAAGGAAAGGGGTGAAAGGACTCTTGCTGGTGGGCCATGAGGAAGTATCACGTGGTTTTGGATTAAGAGCTGGAGATTACAGCCACACAGTTGATGGTTCTGGGAACCGAGGGAGGCCTGCCAGCCGAGCATAGATTACTGGGAAGAACTGGGAGTCTAGCTGAGCTAAGGACTTCCATTTTTTCCTGAGATGAGGTACACCTGACTGGCCTGACTGGGCAAAGGTGGGGAGGAAGGACTGTATATATGTTTGTGGGTACTTTAAGGAACTTTGAGATTTTTAACAGCAACATTCCACCGTTACTCTAAATATGTATAACTTTTGAATAAATAGTTCCTTTCCCTTTTACCAAACTCTGGCATTGAGAGCCACAATTCCTAAGTGTGGCAGGCAAGGCAAACCTAATACAGAGGGACCCCGGGGGAAGGGGTAGTCCATTCAATAACAGTATCTTGTCCCCCATCATGGGTCCATTCCATAACATCAGGGATTGCTCAAAGTACTACCTAGTGTAGTCTTCTTACTGAAACTGTACCCTTAGTCTGTTGCTAGATACAATAGGATTCTTTCAAGGTATCACAGAAAATGTATTTCAGGGACACACCACATAGGAGCATTCGAGGTATAGTGGCAAAATTTGTTGGATTAAAGACAAGGAAGGGCTTAGGCGGTCTCATCCATAACCAGGTGACTCATCTTTATCTATCTGCAGAAGAAATCCAGCCTCTGAGTCCCACAAGCCTGTACTTGGGCCCACCAAACCCAGGAGGATGTCTAGGACTCAGCACTATGATGCCCTTTGGCCAGCTCTAGCAATCTAGTTTAGTCTCTATTCCAAGAGCAGTCTCTGCCCTTGAATGGAGCTGTGCTTGGGCATACAGTGCTACTAGAAAGAACTTAAGAGGCTCAGGCTTCTGTTAAGCTTTGATTCAATTAATATTTCCTTGGGCTTGAGTGAAAGCAGGTTTTTTTTTCAAACTATCCAATCTCTTTCCTGGATTTTTCCCAGCCAGTGCCCTTATTTTACCAGATCTTTTCTTCAGATTTTCCCAGGGTAGACTTTTCCCTTTTATGGTAACCAGTTTGCCTCCTATGGTGCAAGACTCAAAGTTTTACTTCACTATCTGGCTTCTACTGTGAGTGCACCAAGTGAAGAAATTTCCCTCTTCCCTCTCACTGTTTTCCCCTCACCAATTAATCTGTAGGAATAAGCAAGGTGTTCCTTGGGTAAATTGGAAAACCATCTTTCCTGCCTACTCCAAGATTAGCATACCTTTGGCAAAGCATGTGGCTCTTCTCTGAAGTATCTGTGAAGCTGCCCCTTCCTAGGTAATGGGCTTAATTAGCTGACTCCCTACTCTTTCTTGAATATGTAACTAGCTGCGTAGTGTAATGCTTTTACTCCCAACATCTCTTTCTTGCCTTATTTTTCTTTGTGGATTTTTGATATTTGGGATGGTCCTTTTCATAGAATATTTTGTCATTATTTTATATAATATGTTGTTATATACACAAAAATATATTTAAACCAAGGAAAGTTCATATATAAATACATGTTCCATGACGTTGAAATGTTTGTGAAACAAATCAAATAACATTTTCTGGTGAAAAGAAACCTTTCCTCAAGTCTAAAATTTAGAATGGTTATTTGCATATAAAAATTACATTATGGTTTTAATTTGCATTTCTCCGATGGTTAGTGATGTTGCACATTGGGCATTTGTATGTCCTCTTTGGAAACTTGTCTATTCAGGTCTTTTTCCATTTTTTTTAATTGTTTTGCTTGCTTTTTTTTTTTTTTTGGTATTGACTTTTGTAAGTACATGATAAATGTTGGATAATAACTGCTTATCAGATGTATCAGATAATATATTCTCCCATTCTGTAGGTTGTCTTTTTATTCAGTTGATTATTTCCTTTGCTGTTCAAAAACTTTTTAATTTGATGTAGTCCCATTGATTGACATTTTCTTTGTTTCCCTTGCCTGATAAAAATCTGATAAAATATTGTCACAAGCAATGTCTGAGATTTTCCTGCCTATGTTTTATTCTAGGATTTTTATGGTTTGGGGTATAACATTTAAGTATTTGATGCATTTTGAATTCATTCTTATATGTGGTGTAAAAAGGTGATCTAGTTTCATTTTTCTGTGCTTATCTGTCCAATTTTCCCAATACCATTTATTTAATAAACTAACTTTAGTCCATTTTATGTGCTTGCTTCCTCTTTTAAATATTAATTGAGTATAAATGTGTCTTTATTTCTGGGCTTTCTATTCTGTTCTATTGATCTATGTGTCTTTTTTTCTGCTAGTACCATGCTTTTTTGATTAGTATGGCCTTATAGTATAGTTTGATATTAGGTGGTATGATTCCTCGAACTATGTTCTTCTTTCTCAGGATCTCTATTGCTATGCAGGGCCTTTTGGGGTCCCATATAAATTTTTGAAATATTTGTTCTAGCACTGTGAAATATGTCATTGGAGTCTTTATAGAAATTGTGTTGAATCTATAGATTGCTTTGGGTAGCACGGACATTTTATTCTTCCTGTCCATGAACATGTTATGTGCTTCCACTTCTTTGTGTCTTCTTCAATTTTTTTCTTCAGTGACATAATTTTTTGAGTACAGAGCTTTTACATCTTTGGTTAGGTTTATTTCTGGGTATTTTATTCTTTTTGAAATAACCACAAATAGGATCACTTTCTTAATTTCCCTTTCTCTTCGTTCATTATTGGCACATAAACATGCAACTTATTTCTGAATATTAATTTTGTATTCTGCTACTTTGCTGAATTCATTTCTCAGTTCTAGTAGTTTCTTGCTAGAATCTGTGATGAATAAGAAGGGAACTTGAATATCCCTGTCTTGTTCCCAGTCTTAAGGGGAATGCTTGTAGTTTTTGTCCATTGAGTATGATGCTGGAAGTGAGTTTGCAATATATAGCCTTTATTATGTTTATGAATGTTCCCTCTATTCCCACTATGGTGAGAGTTTTTATCGTAAAAGGGTGCTAGATTTTATCAAATGCTCTTTCTGCATGTATTGATATGATCATGCGGTTTTTATCCTTCATTTCATTTACGTGGTGAATCACATTTATTGATTTGTGAATGTTGTAGCAACTTTGCATTTCCAGAATAAATCTCACTTGACCATGATGTATGATCTTTTCAATGCATTGCTGTATTCAGTTTGCTTCTATTTTGTTGAGGATTTTAGCATCTATGTTCATCAGGAATACTGACCTATAATTTACTTTTCTTGTAGTGCCCTTATCTGGTTTTGGGACTAGGATAATCCTGTCCTCACAAAATGAGTTTGGAGCCTTCCCCCATCTTGAATATTATGAAATTATTTGAAGAGCAGAGGTGTCAGTTCTTCTTGGAATGTTTGGTAAAATTCCCCTGTGAAGCCATCTGGTCAAGGGCTTTTGTTTGTTGGGAGATTTTTTATTACTGCTTCAATTTCACTAGGTGTAATCTGTCCATTCAGATTCTCTGATACTTCTTGATTTAGTTTTGGAAGGTTTTTTGTTTCTTGGAATTTATCCATTTTGTCCAGGGGGTCAAGTTTGTTGGAACATAATTATTTATAATATTGTCTTACAGTCCTTTGTATTTCCACGATGTCAGTTGTTATTTCTTCTCTTTTATTTCTGATTTTATTTGTTTGGGTCCTTTCTATTTTTTTCTTAATGAATCTCATTAAACGATTGTCAATCTTGTTGATCTTTTCAAAGAACCAGTTCTTGAATTCATTGATCTTTTGTATTTTTTTAGACTTCATTTTATTTATTTCCACTCTGATCTTTATTATTTTATGCCTTCTACTTTTATTGGTATTTTTGTTGTTGTTGTTATTGCTCTTTTTCAAATTCCTTTAAGTATGAAGTTAGATTGTTTTTTTTTTTAGGTTTTTCTTTTTTGAAAGATAGTCCAGTAATGCTATGAATCTCCCTCTTAAGATTGTTTTTCCAGTCTCCAAACAGATTTCAGATTGTTGTGTCCTCATTCTCATTTGTTTCAAGATATCTTTTGATATCTTTCTTCCTTGATCTCATTTTTGACCCATTCATTATTTATAACATGTTATTTAACTTCCATATCTTTGTGGGTTTTACAGTGTACACTGTGATTGATTTCTAGTTTCTTAGCAGTGTGGTCAAAGAAGTTGCCTGATATGATTTCAATCTTCTTAAATCTTACACATGTCAGAATTGCTATCAATAAATCAACAAACAACAAGTGCTGGTGAGTATGTGGGTAAAGGAGAACATTTTAACACTGTTAGTGAGAATGCAGACTGGTACAGCCAATGTGGAAAGTATTATGGAGATACCTCAAAAAATTATTGAGATACCTCAAGCAGAGATCTGCTTTTTTACTGAGAGATCCCACTTGTGAGACTATTCTGAAGGAACCCAAAACATTAATTCAAAAGAACATAAGCACTCTTATCTTCATTGAAGCATAATTTATAATCATTAAGATATGGAAGCACCCCAGATGTCCATTAATAGAGGAGTGAATGAAACTATGAGATATTTACACAATGAAATAATACTTGGCCATAAAAAATAAAAAAGAAAAAGATTTACCCTTTGAAATAGTATGGATGGAACTGGAGAACATTATGCTAAGTGAAATAAGCCAGTCAGAGAAATACAAATACCATATGATTTCATTCATATGTGGAATCTAATGAGCAAACTGAACTAATAAGTAAAATGGGGACAGACTCATAGATGGAATGCAAATGACAGTTGTTGTGGGGAGGTTAGAGGGTGCAGGGATTGGGCAAAAAGGATTCATGGACATGGAAAACAGTGTGGTAATTGCTGGGGGAGGGGCTTTAAAGGGACTAAAAGGTACTGTTAAAAATACAATAAAAATGAAATTAAAAAATAAAGACAGTTATATAAAAATGAAAATTCATTGCATAAAAGTCTATTGTTTGGTTTTCAGATTATTCTTTGATATTCATAACATCCAATTTAATGTCATGTCATATTTGGAGCATATAATTTTTGTAAATAAACATTTGATTGCCAATATGGTAAGGTAAAATCTGGAGTCTTAGCAAGTATGTCAGAATTCTCATGTATGATATATATCACTTTACATTGAAGTTTGATTTCTTGGATTTCAGACATCTCTAGATCTTTCTTTTGGTAGGTGGTCTGCATTTAGATCTTCCATGGACTTCAGGGGAATCCATTTATAAGATCCCAGGAGCTTCAGAGCCTCAGGCTACCTTCCCTTAATAAGGACATTTGGCCAGCAAAGATGCTTGCAGATGAACAGAAGATATTTTTCCCAATGCTGTTAAATTATTTCTGAGACTGTAATAGTCAGAATGGATCAAAACTGAATTAGAATTCTTCCGTTGAGAAAGATAACATCAGTATGAACCCTGAGAAGATTTTAGCCATCCAAACAGAGAATTAAGGTGAATATGGACTGGTTTATCAATCTAAAGAAACTACATTTAGAAATTGTTCTAATAGCGAATGAGAAACTTGAGAACTATGGTTCAGAGTAAATGTATGCTGTGGGCGAGCTTCATCCAGCAAAGCTCTCCCAACCATGGTGGGTGAGAATAAGTCTACCAAGACATGATTTGCTTGGAGAGGAAAGGCTGACCAGTCTCTCAGAAGAGAAAGGGAGTAAGCCTCTTTATCAATGGGCTTTTATTGGGTTTATTTTGCATAGGAATACAGGGCATATATGTAAAGCTTATCAATCATTGCCAGGCAGTAATGGTCAAAGAATAGATAACATTCAAAGAACTATAAGAGCTTATTCTGAGTCAGGTTTAGACAGTGATGCCAAATGACCACAAAACTTTGGGAAACAAAGTCATTTTATCCTGGGAACCTTACCATATAAATTGAAGGCATACTTAAGAAAGCAAATCTCACTGTATTTTATGCATTCTTTCATAGGCCTGATCACCCTGGGGAACCACCCTTTCCAGCACAGGGCTGCACCCCCTTCTGGCATTGTTTCAGGCCTGAATCAGGTGGGAGATGTGGGCAGCCAACAGATTAGGAGACTTGAGGACTCGGGCTATGAAAAAGCTGAGGGATTAAGGTTCATCACCCCTTTTCTATAGTCTCCTAAGTCCTTCCCTGATGGTTTCTTTGCAATAGTGCCTGTCTTATGTTGTTCCTCCCTTGAGGAATCTTACCTGTCATTCACTATCCAGCCATCCTCCAGGGGCCAAACAGGGTGAAGTAAAGGGAGTAGAGGCTGCACCCCTGATGGAAGGGTAGGTTTTGTTTCCTTAGTGGCTTATGGTTTCAAGGTGTTTTTACTCAGCCTTAGCTATAAGGAGTTACAGCTTCTGAAACCAGGCAGGGCAATTCCCAATAGTACACAATGATTAACATATGTACTATTGATTCTATATGAGGCTCAAACAATGTTCTGTTAAATAAATTTGGTTAATAAGGCAGAATATTAAAAAAGTAAAGTATTAGTCATACACACTATATAAATAAATTATTTAGGGTTTATATTAATTATAGCTGTTGGGTATTCATTCAGTTTTATATTCTGTATATATATAATGAGATAGAAGGATAGAATGACATTTGATAAATGTAGGTTAGAATCTTATCTCTATTTCATACTAAGTGTATCTTCGTGGATAAGATGTTTATTCTTCACCCATTAGAGGAGTAATTTCCTGGGATGCTTGTGAGAATTTAACGAGCTCAGTCTTGAAAATTGGTTCTATAATTTCTGGCTCTTATTATATACCAAGTAAATAATAGTTCTCTTTTTCATTGACTCCCTTTCCATTGATTTTGTTAGCTGTGTATTTTATGAACATACATTGGGTTGTTGGTAAAAATTCACACATTCTTTTGAAGAACCAATGATTTAATAAAATGAGGCATTTATTATACTCTTTTTTAATAGAATAAAAATATACATAAAGTAATTACACAAGATAATTTGATGATTAAAAAACATGAATCACTTGCAGTATGGTCAGCCCTATTTTTAAATACAGAATATGTTTTTGTCTTTATAGTTTTGTATTATGAGAAGGAAAAGACTAATGAGGTATAAACACCATCTAAAATAAAAAAAAAACTGGGGGAGAAATGCATCCTGAAGTAAGCCTACCAATGTATTATTCTTAATGGTTTTATCTAACTTTAGTCATTTGCTTGAATAATGAAATGGTGTCCTTGTAGAATATTCAATAACAACTTTTAAAAGTGTGTAAGTAAATGGTGTCCTTGTAGAATATTCGATAACAACTTTTAAAAGTGTGTAAGTAAATTAAATTAACATCAATTTTTTGCTGAGACTGTAAACAGTAAAAATAACCAGCTGAAATAAAACTTTAGGTGATTTATTTACAATTGGTAAAACAATACACATTTTTTATATACATTAACATTCAGATAAAAATGATATTAATTAGTGGAATAATGTCCAAAGAAACTAACTCTAGGAAAATATAAGAAAATCCTTGCTAATTAACACTGACTGTGAGAGGTAGAGTGGTGGGGTATAAATGCAGACAACTGTGCTTGAACAACAATAAAATAATTTTAAAAAACACTGTGATTTCAGACAAGTAGAACTTTTGGTGAGATACAGCATTTTTAAGGAAACTGTGGACCAGGTCATTATATTTTCTTGAATTATTTATGAGCTCTTTACAATTCCATGCAGTTTGAAATTTACTTTAAAAGAAAATTATTATATTTTGTATTAAAAGGTTTTTCCCACAAGAAGTAAATGATGAGGAGAAATTCTGACATAAATTGTAACTGATCCAAATCCATGTTTAACCTAATATGAAAAAGTAGACTCTGCTTGTTTTTGCCAGAAAGCTACCTGACTAAGTAGACAAGCAAATATAGTGCCCATAGCAGGTTAGCGGTGTCACTAGTGAGTGTTACTTGTTACTACTGTTAAAAACAGGGCTAAAGTGAAATTCTATTTTCACTTTACTTATTTTCACTATTATCTTCACTATTTTTCTTTCTTATGTTGTCCTTAAAAGAATCCTTTCCAACATCTGCCATATCTTGTCTTTTAATAACAGGCATTCCAATGGGTGTGAAGCTATAGCTCACTGTGGTTTTGATTTTCTTTTCCTTGATTATTAATGATCTTGAATACATTTTCATAACTTGTTGGCCATTTGTGTCTCTTCTTCAGAAAAAAAGCTTATTCAAGTGCTGCAGGGTGCAAACTCATGATGTTAGCATGAGGTTTGAGTGGGCTGTGCTGGCTATTGGTTTGTTTGGTGGCAAGTGCTGCTGGGTTTGTTTGCAGAGCAGGTCACTGGGAACCTCAATTGCTCTGGCTCTGTGGCTGCTATGGGAGCCCCTCCTTTTCTTCCTTGTTCTTAGCTATCTCTATACCTCTCAAGATTTTCAAGGCTCTAGGTGGGGTGAAACTAAAGTGAAACTTTCATATGGTGTCTGCTCCCAAAGTCTAGGAAGCTAGTCAGTCATCCTTCTCTCTCTTCTATGAAGGGAACTCTTAACTGGGGAGCTTCTGCTTAGCATTGAGAAAAGCTAGCTTGAGGGATAGGATAAAACAGGTATCTTCCTCCCCTTTTTGTATGGTTATTCTCAAGTGTTTTGTTCCACTCTGACTGGCATATCCTAAGTGGTCTCCAGAGCTATCTCTGAGCTGTCTCTGTTGGTGGACAGCTGTGTCATTGCTGACATTTGTAGGGGAGGAGGCTGAGGTTTCCTGCTCTGCCATATTGGTCACATCACTCTACTGACAGTTTTCTATGACTGACTCAGTAGCACTGTTTGCCCCTCAATTAACATGAAGATAAAAATATTAATTTGGGAACAAGAAAACCCATAACTATTTTAGAAAATATTTTTATACAACATTGGTGTGGAGTCTGTCCTCATTGAGACCTGTGGAAGGAGGCAAAGCATATATTTATCTTTGTCATGTATTACGCCTATTCTAAGTATTATTCATACATTTATCTTCCAGTCTTGTAGCTGAACTCACACAAACAGAGAGTAGATTGCTGGTTGCCAGAGGATGGAGGACTGTGTGGAGAAATGGGAGATGGTGGTCAAAGGGTACAGTCTTCCAGTTATAAGATGACTTGGTTCAGGGGAACTCATGGACAGCATGGTGACTATAGTTAATAATACTGTGTATTATATACTTGTTTAGAAAATAAATTTCAAATGTTCTGTTCTCATAATAAAACATGGTAATTACATTGGATGATGGAGGTGTTAACTAACATTATTGTGGTTATCATTTCACAATATATGTATATCAGTTATCACATTGTACACCTTAAATTTACATAATTATTACATATCAATTTTATTTCAATAAACTCTTAATCAGAGAAAATTAATAAAAGAAGTCTCCAAAGCAATTTCAATGTGAAAAAATCACATGACTTTCAACCTCTCAGCTGTCATTGTCATCCCCAAGAAGCCTAACAACAAAATGGGTTATAAAAATTTCATAATAAAGACATTATTTTCAACAACACAAATAAGTAAACTACTCTATATGTGACATATATCCTTTCATGTTAGAGTTTTATATAAAATAAGGACATTGCTTCTATCTATACTAGAAATACCTTGGATAATACTTTTGATGCACTATAACTAATGAATATAATTTTAATGATTCTTCACCTATAAATGAGCCTTAAATCTTAATGACATGAAACATTATCTTAATTTTTGTTAATTTTTTAAAAACCTGCTCTATGTCTCTGAGCCCTCTGTATATCCTCCTTGGAGAATTGTCTGTTCAAGTCCTTTGCCTATTTTTCAATTGGGCTGTGTCTTCCAGATGTGGAGTTGTGTGACTTCTTTATATATTTTGGAGATTAAACACTTATCCAAGAAATCATTGGCAAATATGTTTTCCCTTGTGGTTGATTCTCCTTTCATTTTAATGTTGTTTTCTTTAGCTATGCAGAAGCTTTTTATTTGGATGAGATCCCCTTTGTTTATTTTTTCCTTTATGTCTCTTGCTCTAGGGGACATAGTGGTGAAAATATTGCTGTGTGGAATATATGAGATTTTTCTACATATGTTCTTCTGTAGGACTTTTATGATGTCACAAGTTATATTCAAGTCTTTCATCCACCTTGAATTTGTTTTTGTTTATGGGGATGTTCAACATCACTAGCCATCAGAGAGATGCAAATTAAAACCACAATGAGATACCATTTCATGCCGGTAGGAATGGCCATCATAAACAAATCAACAAACAACAAGTGTTGGAGAGGGTGTTCAGAAAAGGGAACACTAGTGTACTGTTGGTGGGAATGCAGACTGGTGCAGCCACTGTGGAAAACAGTACAGAATTTCCTCAGAAAGCTAAAAAATAGAACTTGCTTTTGACCCAGTAATTCCACTGCTGGGATGATACCTTAAGAGCCCTGAAACACCAATCCAAAAGAACCTATGTACCCCAATGTTCATAGCAGCATAATTTATAATAGTCAAGTGCTGAAAGCAACCTAAGTGCCCATCAGTAAATGAATGGATCAAAAAATTGTGGTACATTTACAGGATGGGATACTATGCAGCAGAAGGAAAGAAGGGGCTCCTTTTCTTTGTGACAGCATGAATGGAACTGGAGAGCATTATGCTAAGTAAAATAAGCTAAGCAATGAAAGACAAATATCATATGATCTCATTATGATCTCACCTATAAGTGGAACAGAATCAACAAAACTAACAAGCAAACAAAATATAACCAGAGCCATTGAAATGAAGAAAAAACTGACAGTAACCAGAGGAGAGGTAGGAAGGGATAATGGGGGTGGGAAGAGGAAGGGTGTTCAGGAACATCTATGAAGGCCATATGGACAAAGCCAAAGAGGGGTGAAATCAAGGGTGGGAGGTGGGGATGGCAGGGGTGGAGGGGAGTGGTGGGAAAGAAAAATAAATAAATAAAAACCTACTTTAATCCTGTTTCTTGAGGAATGGGAAGCCAAAGTGTTAATTTCCCAACTTCAGGAATAAATGCAAATTTTTCATCTAGTATGAATATATTGCATTTCAAAAAACTAAATCTACTTTTAATTAGTCCTCAGATTGGCAATTGGACAGGACCATGAAGATCTTACACTTCTCATATTCCCAAACCTGCTTACTCCTTAATGTCTCAATGTTTTTATCACAGTTTCCCTAACCAAAAGAAATGCTTCAGAAATTATCTTTTAAAATATTTATGTCCACTGTGGATGATGTGGTCAGTGGATTGAGCATCAGCCTGAAAACCAAAGGGTCACCAGTTCAATTCCCAGTCAGGGCACATGCCTGGATTATGGGCCAGGTCCCTGGTGAGGGATATGTGAGAAGCAACCACATGTTGAAGTTTCTCTCCCTCTTTCTCCCTCCCTTCCTCTCTCTCAAAAAATGAATTAAAAAATCTTTAAAAATTTATGCATAAAGTACCAGATAATATTAATTTGTATAGTGAACAAAGATATAGCTGTTTTTTCCTAAAATATTGAAATCTACCATGCTGTCTTTATAAGTTTTCTGAGGTGCTATGGGGTTCCTCAGCAGACACTGTTTCTGATGCAAAAATCTAGCTTCCTTTGTGTTTTTGGTATTGATTGTACACCAAATATATGCAAGGCAGTTTCATAGACAAATAAAAAGCAAAACTTAGTAGAAATTAAGTGATTTCTCAAGGCATGTATCTCATTAGTTGAATACAAATGTTCGGAGTATAGGTTTTGTGAAATTTCTAGTACCATATTTTTCTGACTATAAGATGCACATTTCCCCTCACAAATTTGGGAGGAATAATGGTTGTTGATGCTGCTGTTGAGTCCTGTTTACATTTACATTGATGATATGTTATGTTATTTTTGTTATTAAATATTTTACCACATTTTTGATTCAAAATGTTTTTCTATTTTCCTCCTTTAAAACCTAGGTGTGTCTTATGATCTGAAAAATACGGTATATTGACCATCATTTTGACTTTATGCATGGCACTTAAACATCAATGTATCAGTAAATATACTATGCTTGATATTTAATGTATTTATATTTTGCTTTGATTTAAAGTTTTGACTCAATATTTTATAGCAACATATTCATAGAGTAATGGCACTTGTGTCAGTTATCATTTATTATTTATGTGATCCATTTATTTTACAAAGGACACATATCTGCAGGCTGAGACATTTTCAGTTATTCATTTGCATATGTTATTGAGGTTTTTCAACTCATAGATTTTACACTTTGAACCAACTTAATTTAACCCTTTCTTAAATAGCTAAAATCTATTCCTTAAAACTCCTTGCCTTAAAAAAGTAGTTTTTCTATAGTGTTTATTCTTCCTTATTTCTATTTGTTCTGTTTGGGCGTGTGTGTGTGTGTGTGTGTGTGTGTGTGTGTGTGTTTTCTATAGTGAGACCCACTGAACTGACTAGAGCATCCTGTGGACAGACTCTTGCCTTTTCTCATTAAATTTGGCTTTGGTGCTAGATGTATGTTCCCTGTCTGCTTTGCATCAACTTTCTTGCAGTGGTGAAGTGTTTGACCACTTTCAACAAAATTTTATTTCACCAGTGTCTCTACTGCTGCAATTAAAGGTTTCCAACAATTAATGCACAAAGGACAGGGTGAATGAGACAGCACAGTCACTCTAAAGATATTACTGGGATATGAGTCCATAGATCTTGTTAGTTTCTCTAGATTTTTCCCTAAAACTATTTTATCAATCTGAGCCTAAAGCTCTATATTACTGTCTTCACTGTAGCACAAACTGATTGGACTCTTTGATCCATAAGGTCTTATTAGGTCTAACAGTTTCTGATTGTATGGTTTAAGATATTGTGAAGAATTGGGGTTAGTACTATAAGGAAAGTCATATTGCAACAAGTTTTGACAATGCATAACAAGGAGTTTTCTGGGTTCATTAACTCTTAATTTGTGTGGTAGACTATTATTCTTATAGTTTTTCTGTGACATTACATATGACATTTTTCTGTTGAATGGTTACCATTCACCCAAATTATTTCTTACCAGAAATCATGCTAGGTATAAAGTAACTTTCACTTGAGTTCTTACATAAAATATTACTTCTAAGTCACTTACTTGTCGTGTTTATTTACTTTTGAAAAATATACTTAATGGAACCATCTGCCCATGTAGGCAGCTCTCACAATGACACTATCTGTTTTATCTGTTCTTAAAAGTCCATGAGTCAAAGACATTGCAAGTTCCTAACTATGGAGAACCACTTATCCCTAACCAAATTGACTTGTGTATCAGTGGAATATGTTGTCTTTGATGTGTGTCTTCCAGTGCTTTCAAACTCATGTCCAGCACTGAAATGTTTAAGCTTATATTAGGTATAACATTTAAAACATAAAATTTTTGTATACAAATTTTGTTCTCTGAAAGAACAAAGTGGAAAAACACCATGTATTTTCCTAATTTGCACATATATTAAAACAATACTTATTTGACAATCATTGAAAGAACTTCATCTCATATGAACCCTGAAAGTTAATAGTACAAATAAAAAATTGATGAAGCATCCATATCTGTTATGCCAATGATGTGGATTATAGAACAGTGCTTTTCTAGTATGTTTCTCCTTTTCTGCTTGTAGTTAGATGTAGTTGAAATATACAAATTTACAAATCTGATATTTGTACATTCTACATTGCATTTTGCTAACATTTATTTCCATTATCAAAGTTTCTGCTGCATTAAATAATTTTCAACTCTGCAACATGAATCACAATATAATTCAATTCTGAAGAGTTCAGTTTCAAATCTTTAAAATGTACCTTATGTGTGAAACATAATATTTAGCTCATTTTTATTTTAGTTCTCTAAGAGTCCTGCCTTCAGAATATCAAATAATTCTTGTCCTAGATCTCACATTGACATATGTATTAAACTAAAACAACTCATTTTGTCATTCTATTTACTAAATCATTGAGTGTGTGTTTGTGTGTGTTTCTGTGTCTGTATATAAATCAAGATGATTCTTTACTCCTGCTGGATGGGTAAACTAGAATGTAGTAAAAAATATCATTTTAACTGTAAAATATTTTAAATATAATTTATTTTATTCTCTCCTTTTCTCTCTGACTCTACTCTGTTATATAGAAAGTTGGATAACTATTTATGGATAAGAGACAAGAGGAAGGATCTTATCTCTGGCCAGTCCAGCTGTTTCATATGACTTTGTGCCTCACTGAGGTCAGGACTGTGGCCCAGAGCCCATGCTGAAAGATCTGAGGAAGACTCATGAATATACTAGAGTGTGTGTCTCAAACTGGAAGCAAAGGAAATTTCAGGGGCTTTTATTTTAAGATTTTATTTATTTATTTTAGAGAGATGGAGAAGGGAGGGAGAAAGAAAGGAAGTGAAACATCAATGTATGGTTGACTCTAGCCCACCCTGTACTGGGGATATGGCCTGCAACCCATGCATGTGCCCTGACTGGGAATCAAACCGGTGATGCTTTGGTTCACAGGCCTGAACTCAGTCCACTGAGCTACACTAGCCAGGGCCTTCAGAGGCTTTTAATAGTATTTATTTAACTTTTATTTTTAACTCCTTTCTGATAAAGGGTTCCCAGCTAGTCCCACAGTGGATGCAAAGCTGGGGAAAGAGCACATGTTTGTGTAGAAGAGAAAAGTGAAGTCACATAGTAATGCAACTTTCCCAAGAAAGTAATTCTTAAAGTCAAATGCAAACTCAGGTTCTTCTTTTTTGTCTGACAACTCAATGCTGTAATTAATAATGTGAACAGAAATAATGCTTAAAAACCATCCACTGAATGCTCATTACAAGTCAGACTGTGTAGCAATTAAATTATCAATGTTCTGAGAGATCCCAGAGGGCAGGGGATAGGTGGAAACTACACTAACCTCCTTCCACAGCCAAACTGGAATTAAAACTAGCTGGAGAGAATCCTTATAACCAAAGAATTATGGAAGAAACAACACCACCACAACAAGACTGTTAGGAAGTGGGGAAGTATGAGAAGGTTGGTCGGGCTATCCATGGGCAGCAGTGGAAGTACTGGAGGGATATTTGAGCAGCCTTGAGGGGGACCCCTTTAGAAATGTGGAGTCTAAACCCCATGCTGGGCTCCACAGCCTAGAGCACAAGAATAGGGAAAAGAAGTCAAATAACATCCAGCAATGAAAAGCAACAGGGTTTCTATCCACTAGGGAGAGATGGTAAGGGATGCAGAAAGCATCTTAAAGGGCCAACATAAAAAATTTTGTCTACAGCTACTTACCCAGGGCTCTGGCACAGGAAGGGCAGAGTGGTAGAAACACATGAGGAGAGTTTGGGGTTGGTGGTTCTGGGGAGACACTTAAAGGGTCAGACACCAGGATCCCTATGTTGAGACATTCACCATACTGCAGAAGCTATTGTTCATGGGCAGAGCACTACCCTCCAAGTAACATTAGCCTGAGGGGAAGCAATAACCCCACCTGCAGGAATCCCTCTTGCTCCACCCTATGGAACTTAAATCAGGCTGCTGAGGAGTAGAGATGAGAGTATTTCAGTGACAAAGCATAACATAGGGCCTAGAGACCAAAGAAGATCCCTGGGAGCTTTGAGACTTTGGCTGACCACTCCCAGTGCTGGTAAAAAACAGTCTTGGTTCTTTCTGCACACAGCTAAGCCCAGGAGAGGGAGTCACAAGCTGTGGAAAACTGATAGCTCCAAAAACATTGTTCAGGGCCTGTTATAGGCAGCAACTGGCATAGGTCTTCATCAGACTCTGTGGAGATATACTTAATACATAGAAAGAAACACAAAATAGCAGCCAAAAAGGGAGGACAAAGAAGCAGACCCTAAATGAAAGAACAAGAGAATTCTCTAAAAGAACTAAATGAAATGGAGGTAAGCTATTTATCAGATATATAGTTTAGAGTAATGATTATAAGGATAATCAACAGCATGAAAAAAGGACAAAGAAATCATAAAAAAACTGGTCAGAATTAAAGAGTGCAATATCAGAAATAAATAGTATATTAGAAGGAATAAAGACTAGATCTGATGAAAAAGAAGATCAACTTGGTAATTTGGAAGAGAAGGTAGAAAAAAACACCCAGAGTAGTAAAAATAAAAAATAATTTTAAAGAATTAGAAGAGTTTAAGAAAATTTAGGGACAACATGAAATGTAACAACATCTGCATCATAGGAATTCTATAAAGAGACAAATAACAAGAGATTGAGAACTTATTTGTAGAAATAACGACCAAAAGTTTTGCTAACCTGGTGAAAGAAAAACATACAAGTCCAAGAAGCATAGAGAGCCCAAAACAAAATAATCGATCCAAGGAGATCCACACCAAGACATATGTCAATTTAAATGGCAAAGCTAAAAGACAATGAGAGAATCTTAAAAGCTACAAGAGTAAAGCAGTCAGTCACCTACAAGGGAGCTGATTTCTCAACAGAAATAATTCAGGAAGTATTCAAGGTGATGAAAAGCAAGGAGCTACAATTAAGGCATACTTTACCCTGTAAGGCTATCACTTAAAATTGAAGGAGAAGTAAAGAGCTTCACAGACAAGACAAAGCTAAAGGAATTTAAGACAGAAGCAGTATTGCAACAAATGTTAAAAGGCTTGTTCTAAGAAATAAAAGAAAAAAGGAAAAGTAGTTAAAATATAAAATGGCAATGAATATGTTACTTATCAATAATCACGCTTAAATGCTCCAACCAAAAAACACAGGGTAGCTGAATGGATAAGAAAACAAGACTCCTACATATACTGTTTCCGATAGAACCGCCTGAGAAGAAAGGATACACACAGACTACAAGGAAAGGGATGGAAAAAGATATTTCATGCAAGTAAAAAGGGAAAAAATCTGAGGTAGCTATACTTATATATGACAAAATAGACTTTAAAACCAAGGCTCTAGTAAGAGACAAAGAAGGATACTACATAATGATAAAGGGAACAGTCCAATAAGAGGATATAAACCCAATGAACATTTATGCACCCAACATAGGAACACTTAAATATGTAAAGCAAATTTTGAAGGAGATACAGAGACAGTTTGATGAAAATACAGTCATAGTAGCAGCTTTTAATATCCCATTGACCTCAATAGATAAATCTTCCAGACAGAAAATCAACAAGGGATAGTATCATCAAATGGTATACTGGATCAAATGGATTTAATTTGCTGATATTTACAGAGCACTTTATCCCAAACCTACAGAATATACATTCTTGTCAAATGCACATGAAAAATATTCTAGAATTGGACATAAAACAAGTCTCAATAAATTGAGAAAGATTGAAATTATGTCGTGTCTTCTCTGACCACAATTTTATGAAACTACAAATCAATCACAAGGAAGCAACTGGAGAAATACACAAAGATATGAAGGTAAATAAGATGTAATTTAAAAGATGAAAGGATCAAAAATGAGATCAAGGAAGAAGTCATAAGATACATTGAAACAAATTAAAGTGAAAATACAATAACATAAAATCTGTGGGACACAGGGAAAGTCCTAAGAGGAAAATTTATAGCATTACAGGTCTACTTAAAAAACTGAAACAAAGAAAAAGCTCAAATAAACAATCTAACTTAAAGCAGCTTGAAAAAGAATAATTAAAAAAGTCCAAAGTGAAAGGAAGGAAATAATAAAGATCCAAGCAGAAATAATGATATGGAGCATAAAAAATATAAAAATTTAATGAATCCAAGAGCTGGTTCTTTGGAAAGATAAACAAGATTAACAAATATTTAACCAGACTCATCAAGATAAAAAGGGAGAGGACCCAAATGAACAAAATCAGAAAGAAAAAAGGTGAAATAACAACTGACACCAAAGAAAAACAAAGTATTGTAAGAAAATAGAATGCACAACTATGTGTGAATGAATTGGACAACCTGGATGAAATGGATAAATTTCTAGAAACATACATTTTTCCAAAACTAAATCACAAGAATAAGAGACTCTGAATAGACAAATTGCACCCTGTGAAATTGAAAGAGTAATAAAAATAAAAATTCTCACAATCAATAGCCCTGGACTGGACAGCTTCACAGGTGAATTTTACAAAACATTCTGAGAAGAACTATTAACCCTTCTTCTCAGACTAATTTTAAAAATTCAATAGCGGTTAAACTCCCAAGTAATTTTATAAGGCTAACATTATCCTAACTCCAAAACCAGATAAAGACACTACAAAAAAAAGAAAATTATAGGCCAATATCCCTGATGAACACACATGCTAAATTCCTCAACAAAATAGAAGCAAACTGAATACAACAATGCATCAGAAAGATCATATACCATGATAAAGTGGGTATTTATTCTGGGTATGCAAACTTAATACAGTATTCACAAGTCAATAAATGTGATGCACCACGAAAACAAAATGAAGGATAAAAATCACGAGGTATCAATAGATACAGAAAAGCATTTGATAAAATCTAGGACCAGCTTATTATAAAAACTCTCAATGAAATAAGAATAGAGGGACATGCTTAAACATAATAAAGGCTATATATGACAAACCCACTGCCAGCATCATACTAACCAGGCAAAACTGACAAGAATTCTCCTTAATATCAGGAACAAGACAGACAGGGAGACTTACTTTCTTTCTCTTATTCAACATAGTACTGGAAGTCCTAGCCATAGCTAACAAAAAAAAAAAAAAAAAAGAAAAGAAAAAAGAAAGGAATGAATAAAAGACATCCGACTTGGAAAGAAAGAAGTAAAACTGTTTTTATTTATAGATAACATGATACTGTACATAGAGAACTCTAAAAATTCCACCAAGAAGCCACTAGAACAGATTAATGAATTCAGCAAAGTAGCATAATACAAAATTAATATCCAGAAATGAGTTGCATTTTGTCTGCCAATAATGGACTATCATAATGGGAAATTAAGAAAACAATTGTATTCGCAATTGCTTCAAAAAGAATAACATACCTGGGAATAAATCTAACCAAGGATGTAAATGATATACACTTGGACAATTCTAAGGCACTGAAGAGAGAAATTGGAGAATATAAAAATAAGTGGAAGCACATACTGTGTCTTGGTTAGGAAAAATTAGCATAATTAAGATGTCCATATAATCCAGAGCAATCTATAGATTCAACATAGTTCCTATAAGGATTCCAGAGATGTATTTCATAGAGTGAGACCAAATATTTCAAAAATTTATATGGAACCACAAAAGGCCCTACATATAAACAGCAATCTTTTTAAAAATTTTTCTTTCATTAACAGTTGTCCCAATTTTTCCCCTGTTGCTCTCCCCTGCTCCATCAACTGCCCCCAACACTGCTCCTTCAATCAAGTCCCACACTGTTGTCCATTAGCATGGGTCCTTTATATATGTTTCCTTACTAGACTCACTCCTTTTTTCCCCCATTTTCCTTCTCCCCCCTTCCTTCTGGTCACTGTTAGTTTGTTCTTTATTACCATGTCTCTGGTTCTGTTTTGCTCTTTGTCTGTTTTGTTCATCAGGTTCTAATTATAGGTGAAATCATATGGCATTTGTCTTTCACCACCTGACTTATTTCACTTAGCATAATACTCTCCAGTTCCATCCATACTATCTCAAAAAGTTGGAGTTTCTTCTTTATTTCTGCTGCATATTATTCTATTGTGTAAACACACTGAAGTTTTTTGATCTACTAATTTACTGGTGGGCACTTGGGGTGTTTCCAGTACTTGGCTATTGTAAATAATGCTGCTATGAACATCAGGATGCATAGGTTCTTTTGAATTGGTGTTTCAGGATTCTTAAGGTATAGTTCCAGCAATGGAAATACTGGATCAAGAGGTAGTTCCATCTATTTTTTTTTTTTTTGAGGAAATTCCACACTGTTTTCCAGAGTGGTTCTACCAGTCTGCATTGTTACCAACAGTGCACAATAGCTCCCTTCTCCCCACATCAGCACTTATCATTGATTTGTTAACGATAGCCATTCTGACGTGTGAATTGTATCTCATTGTGGTTTTAATTTGCATCTCTCTGATGGCTAGTAATGTTGTCAGAGACATATGAATGTTTTCTTTGGAGGAGGGTCTGTTCAGGTCCTATGCACATTTTTCAGTTTGTCTGTTTTCTTGGTGTGGAGTCCAGGGAGTACTTTGTATATGTTGGAGATCAAACTCTTGTCCAGGGTGTAGTTGGCAAATATGTTTTCCCATACAGTTGCATACATTTTCATTTTGCTGATGTTTTCTTTAGCTGTGCAGATAATTTTTAATAGAGTTATATTTGTTTACTCTTTCCATTATTTCCCTTGCCTAGGAGATATGTCAGTGAATATATTGCTACACAGGATATATGACATTTTACTGTCTATGTTCTCCTCTAGGACTTTCATGGTGTCACAACTTATATTTAAGTCTTTTATCAATATTGAGTTTATTTTGGTGTATGGTGGAAGTTGGTTTTCCTGTTTCCTATTTTTGCATGTATTTTTCCAAATCTCCCAACACCATTTATTGAAGAAGCTATTTTTGCTCCATTTTATGCCCTTGCTCTCTTTGTTGAATATTAATTGGCCATAGATTCATGGATGTTTTTCTAAGCTCTCTGTTCTGTTTCATGGATCCAGGTGTCTGTTCTTATACCAGTACCAGACTGTTTAGATTACAGTAGCCTTGTGATATAATCTTATAACCTGTGTTGTGATCCCTCCTACCTTGTCCTTCTGTTTCAAAATCACTGGGACTATTTGGGGTGTTAGTAGTTTGATATACATTTTTGAAATATTCATTCTATATTTGTGAAATATGTGATTGGTATTTTGATCACATATGAGATTGCATTAAAATCTATAGATTGCTTTGGGTACTGGACATTTTAACGATGTTAATTCATCCAATCCATAAACTTAGTATATGCCTCCATTAATTTGTGTCATCCTTAATTTTTCTTCACTGTTCTTCAGTGTTTTGAGTATAGGTCTTTTACCTTCTTGGTTAAGTTTATTCCTAAGTATTTAATTTTTTTTGTTTCAATAGAGAATGGGATTTTTTCCCTAATTTCTGTTTCAGATATTTCATTGATGGTGTACAATAATGCCTTCAATTTCTGAAAGTTGACTTTGTATCCTGCTATTTTGTCAAATTCAGTTATTAGGTCAAGTAGTTTTTTAGTGGAGTCTACAGGGTTTTCTACATATACTATCATGATATCTGCAAACAACTACAGTTTTATTTCTCCCTTTCCAATTTGGATGCCTTTTCTTTATTTTTTTTCTTGTCTGTTGCTGTGGCTAGAATGTCCAATTTTATGTTACATAGAAGTGGTGAAAGCAGACACCCTTCTCTTGTGCCTGATCTTATTGTGAAGGGTTTTACTTTTTGCCTATTGAGTATGATGTTAGCTGTAGGTTTCTTGTATATGGCCTTTATTATTTTGAGGTATGTTCTCTCTACTCCCACTTTACTGAGTGTTTTTATCATAAATGGATGCTGTACTTTATCAAATGCTTTATCAGCATCTATTGGTATGATCATGTGGTTTCTTTCTTTCCTTTTGTTTATGTGATATGTTATGTTCACTGACTTGTGATTATTATACCAATCTTGCAACCCTGGGATGAATTACTCTTAATTATGGTGTATGATCTCTTTAATGTATTGCTAGATGTAGTTTGCCAATATTATGCTGAGAATTTTAGTATCTATGTTCATCAGCGATGTTGGCCTACAGTTTTCTTTCTTCGTTATATCTTTATCTTGTTTTCTTATTAGGGTAATATTGGCCTCATAAAATGAGTTTTGAGGTCTCTCTTCTTTGATTTTTTTTAATAGTTTGAGAAGTTACTCCTTAGCTCTTTCTTAAATGTTTGATAAAATTCTCCTGTGATGCTATGTGGTCCAGGAATTTTATGTGCCAGGAGTTTTTTTAAAAATTAATTTTTCAGTTTTACTAGTTGTTATTGGTCTATTCAGGCTTTCTGCTTCTTGATTCATTTTTCAGTATCACATGTTTATAGAAATTTATCCATTTTCCCAGGTTTTGAAATTTTTGGCATATCATTGCCTATAGTAATTTTTTACAGTCCTTTGTATTCTGTTGTGTCAGTTGTAATTTATCCTCTTTTGTTTCTAATTTTATCTATTTGGGTCCTTTCCCTTTTTTTCCTTGATAGTCTGGTTAAAGACTTGGTAATATTTTTATCTTTTGAAAGAACCAGACTCTGGATTTATTGATCCTTTGAATTCTTTTAGTTTCTATGTCATTTAATTCTGCTCTGATCTTGATTATTTCCTTCATTTTACTCACTCTGGGATTTGTTTGTTGTTGTCATTCTAGCTCTTGCAGATGTAGGGTTAGGTTGATTATTTGAAAATTTTAATATCTTTTTTAGGTAAACCTGTATTGCTATGAACTTCCCTCTCAGGACTACTTTTCACTGGTTTCCATGGGTTTTGGGCTTTTGTGTGTTCATTTTAATTTGTTTCCAGAAACTTTTTTTATGTCTTTTTTAATGTCATTATTAATTCATTCATTTTTTAATAGCATTCTATTCAGTCTCCATAGATTTGAATGTTTTTGAGTTTTTCCTTGATGTTGGGTTTTAGGTTTATTCCCTTGTGGTCAGAGAAAATGTTTGATATGATTTCAATTTTCTTGATTTTTTTGAGATTGGTGTTTTGTCCTACCATGTGGTATATCTTTGAAAATGTTCCATGTGCATTTGAAAATAATGTATATTTTGCTTTTTGGGAGTGAAAATTTTTGTACATAAAATTAAGTCAATTTAATCTATATTGTCTTTCAGTACCACAAATTATTGTTGATACTTTGTTTGGAAGATCTATCCATTGTTGCCAGTGAGATGTAAAGATCCTCTACTATATGTGTGTTGCTATCTATATTTTTCTTGAAGTACTCCAAGATTTTCTGTGTATATTCGGATGCTCCTATGTTGGATGTGTTTGTATTTACAGTGGTTACATCTTCTTGATAGATTCTTCCTGTAATTATTTGAAGTATCTCTTTTTATGGCCTTTGTTTTAAAATCCATCTTGTCTAATATGAATATTGCTCCCCAGCTTCTTTTGTGTATGTCCATTTGTTAGGAATATTTTTTTCATCCCTTCACTTATAGTCTATATACATCTTTTTTCTGAGGTAAGTCTGTTGTAGACAACATATGCACAAATCATGTTTTCTTATCCATTCAGCTACTTTATGTCTATTGATTGGAGCAGTTAATCCATTTACATTTAAGATAATTATTCATAGGTATGTATTCATTGCCATTTGTGCCACACATTTCTCTCTTTATTATTCTCTCTTTCTCTCTCTCTTTCTTTCTTCTTTTTATAGGAGTCCCTTTAGCATTTAGTGCAGTGGTGACTTGGTGGAGATATACTCTTTTAGCCTTCTTTTGTATAAGAAGCTTTTTATTTACCATGTGTTTTTAATGAGAGCCTTGCTGGATAGAGTAATCTCGGTTGTACATCTGCTGACGGCCTTATCAGAGCTCCCTTGTATGCTACTTGCTATTTCTCCCCTCATCCCTTTAAGATTCTCTCTTTGTCTTTAAAATTCAGCATTTTAATTATGATGTGACTTGGAGTAGGTCTCTTTGGATCATCTTGTTTGGGACCCTCTGTGCTTCCTGAGCTGAATGTCTTTTCTCCTTTCCAGGTTAAGGAACTTTTTCAAACAGATTTTCTATCCTTTGCTCCTTTTCTTCTCCTGATAATCCTATGATGTGAATGTTGTTGTGTTTCATGATTTCCTGAAGTTCCCTTAAATTATCCTCATTGTTCTTGAATCTTTTTTCCATTTTGTTGTTCTGCCTAGGTATTTCTTTCTACCTTGTCTTCCAGCTTGCTGATCAGTCCTCTGCTTAATCCAGCCTGCTTGTAATTCCTTGGAGTGTATTTTTCACTCCAGATATTGTATTCTTTATTTCATCCTGTTTTTTTCATAGCTTCTATCCCCTTTTCCATGCTGCTGTCATTCCCACTCAGTTCTATGTAGCTGTCACTGAATTCCCTGTGCATCCTTGTGACAATGTTTTTAGAATTCTATGTCTATAGATTGCTTGCCTCAATTTCATTTAGATCTTTTATTGTGGATTCCTTCATCGCTTTCAATTGGGCATTGTTTCTTTGTGTTCCCATTTTAAGTGACTCCTTTTGTTTGTGTGCATTTCAGGATGATCTGTTTTGCCTGTCTGTCTTCATGCAGGGAACTTCTATGGTAGGAGTTCTGTGGCACTCAGTAATGCAGTTTCTTTGAGCTCTTGATCCCTTGTACTTGGCCTTGGTTGTTGGTGTCTCATGCATTGGTAGGTTGTCCCATTAATCTGTCTGACTGGTCGTCAAAACTCCTGCTACATTTTGTATGTTCAACAGCAATCTTGAGAAAGAAGAACAAATTTGGGGGAATTAGGCTACCTAATATCAAACTAAAATATAAGGCCATAGTAATCAAAACAGTATAGTACAGACATATAAAGTAATAGAACAGATAGCCCAGAAATAAACCTATGTATTTATAGCCAATTAATATTCCACAGAGGAAGCACACATATATAGTGGTCTAAAGATAGTTTATTGTGGAGAAGTAGCGACAGAATTTGGCCACTCCCTCTAGTGGGGAGCACCTTGCCACCCTCTCTAGGGGAGGGTGCACAGTTCCCCCACCAGAGAGGCTTTTTATTGGGTTCGTTTGCACAAGGAATCAGGCAAAGCTCATTACTCATTGCCGGGAAGTAGGGATCAAATAACAAGGAACTCTGAGGGCCTATTTTGAGTCAGGGTCATAGAGCTGTAAAACTTTGAGGAACAAACTTACTTCCTCCTTGGACCCTTCTCATTGAATTGACAGCATTCTAAACAAAGCAGGTTTCACGGGATTTTACATATTCTTTCTTAGGCCTGATCACCCAGGGAACCCGCCCTTTTCAGTACAAGGCTGCACCACCCTGTCATTGTTTCAGGCTTAGGTGGAGCAAGGGAACTAAGGCAACCAAGAGATAAGGAGATTTTCTCGCAGACCATGAGCACTCAGGCTTTGTAAAAGCTGAGGAGTGAGAGTCCATCACCCCCTTTTGCCATCACCCTCCAAGTCTTTCTTTGGGGGCCTCCCACGTGATCATGCCTGTCTTAGGTTGTTCCCCCCTTGGGGAATCTTACCTGTCATTGGCTAACTGACCAAGCACTGGGGACCAGGCAGGGTGAAGTAAAAGGAGCAGAAGTGGTGCTCCTGCCAGGGAGATAAGTTTGTCTCCTTTCTGGCTTATGGTTCCAAGGTCATTCCCTCAGCCTTAGCCTAGGTGGGGGTTACAGCTTCTGATACCAGGCAGGGAAGTTCCCAACAGTTTATTCAACAAATGGTGTTGGGATAATTGGACAGATATGTGCATAAAAATGAAACTATGCCACCTTCTTACATTACACACAAGAATAGATTTAAAAATGAATCAAAAACATAAATGTTATACCCCAAGCCATAAAAATCCTAAAATAAAACAGGCAGGAAAATCTCAGACATTGCTTACAGCAATTTTTTATTGGATATATCCCCAGGAAAGAGAAACAAAAGAAAAAAAAAAACAAGTGAAACTATGTCATATTAAAAAATGTTTGTACAGCAAAGGAAATCATCAACAAAAGAAGATATAACCCACAGTATGAGAGAACATATTAGCCAATTCAACTGATAAAAGGTTAATATTCAAAATTTATAAAGTACTTACAAATCTCAACACACAAAAAAAACAAACAACCCAATTAAAAGATGGGCAAAGGACCTGAAAAGACAATTCTTCAAAATGGATGGACAGATAGCCAATAAACATATGAATAGATGCTCAATGTCACTAATCATCAGAGTAATGCAAACTAAAACCACAATGAGATATCACTTCAAATCAGACAGAATGGCCATCATCAATAAGTCAATAAACAACAAGTGCTGGTGAGGATGTAGATAAAGGGGAATCCTTTTGCATTTTTGTTGGGAACACAGATTGATGCAATCACTGTGAAAATCATTATAAAGATCCTCAAAAAATTAATAATGGAACTGCCTTATAACCCATCAATTCCACTCCTGGGAATTTAGCTGAAGAATCCTGGAACACTAATTTGAAAGAACATAAACACCTCTATGTTCATTGCAGCATTATTTTCAATCTCCAAGATATAGAAGCAGTTCAATTGGCCATCAGTGTGTGAGTGAATAAAACAACTATGGGCATTTAGACAATGGAAGAAATAAATAAATAAGAATATACTTTGACCCTAGCCATAAATAAGAATAATTTTTTTACCCTTTGGGTCAGCATGAACAGAACTGGAGAAAATTATGCCAAGTCAGATAAATACAAATACCACATAATTTCACTCATATGTGGAATCTAATGAATTGAACTCACAGGCAAAATAGAGACAACTCATATGTAGAGAGCAGTCTGACAGCTCAGGGTGCGGGTGGGGTTAGGAGTTTGAGGCATCAGGCAGAAAGGAAAAAAGACTCATGGATATAGACAATAGTATGCTGATTGTGGGGTGTGGGAGGGTAATAAATAGTATGGAAAAGAGGAATAAATGGTATGGAAAAAATGCAATAAAATAAATAATGTTTTTTCCAATTAGATTTTAAGAATCATTGGTATTTTAAAATCAATTCCAAGATATTCTCTTTCCTTAACTAAGTTGGTTTAATTTATTTTTAACTTTTAAAGCATTCATCAAAACATATACATCCATATAACTAAAGATACAAATGTGTGTAAGGAAATCAAAAGTAAAATAATGAATTTGTGTGAAATTAAAATTTACATTAATTTTCAGGCACAATAAACTTCTGTAATTTGAAAATTATTTAATTCCAAACTTTTTGTTTTCTATATCTTTATGTTTACATTGTGAACTTTTCTTGTTTGTTAGCACTCTTAGCTGGATGGTAAACTGAGGGCATGATATAAATTTAAAAACTCAAGTCAACCCACTCTATGTTTGTATACAGAGCTTCATTCAGTGAGGATCCCAGGGTGATGGTGGACAATATTCTGCCGTTATTGGTACACTTCAGTGAATTTTTAATAATGAATTTCTGAGCACAAGTTAACACGGCTGTTTACTTCAGCTTGATCTTGCACCCACAGCTTGGGTATTTTTTCTAAAGCAGTGACATTTTTTAAAAAACCACTTTAAAAATTTTTGAAATAAAATTTTGAATTGTTAAGTTATTGATGACAATGCAATTGGAAATCAAATTAATTTTAACAGTGTTAAGCATATCACTTTCCATGAGGAGGGAGAAAATGTAGTGGAGGAGAGCCTGTTAGCATAATCGCTATTTGTACTATAGTCATTTGTTGAGGTTGACACAGTAGGGTTTCTTAAGTTGCCAAAGAGATATACATAGATTTAAACAGACAAGAACTTCTTTTTTCAAAACTATGGCAACAGAGAAGAGAGACTGAACTCCATTCCCATGAAGCAAAAGTCTGCAAGATTTTTAAATCTTGGAGTAAGTTAATGGAAAAGTACTGGGTAAAATGGCAGTTACAATTAGTCATGGGCTGTACAATAAAATAGAGCATAGGAAATATAGTCAATCATGTTGTAATAACTGTATGGTGTCAGGCAGGCACTTGAAATATTGGAAGGATCATTTCCAATATAATAATGTGTAACCACTATGCTGTACACATGAAACTAATATAAACTAATATGAACATCAACTGTAATTTTTTAAAAAGTGTACAGAGGACATTGAAGACTATGTTGGTTAAGGTGATCAGGCTATCATTATTTGCTGATTGTTTTCTGTAGGCTGCTACTCTCTCACAGAGACTAGTGATATTGGGGGGAATGTCTTCAAGACTCCCAGGGCCTTAAGAAACATATTATCCCTGTGGTGTAAAGCTGTCCAGAAGCTGGAAGAACATTTATGTTTCAAAGGGTAAGAATTCACATTTATAAACTTTTAAAGTAAATGTTCTAGGAAAAGGAAAGTCAGCAGCTCAAAGCCAGGGAGAACTAAATCTAAGTTTTTGTCAAGCTGAAGGAAATGTTGGGTCCTCTCAGTTACAGTGTACATATAAATATTAAAAATCATTTCTGAAAAAGTATAAATTATTCATTGTAATGTGCCAGCCAATAAGGTCTAGTCATTTAACCTGACTCTATGGCATAAAATGTAATGTTCAAATATATTACCTATCTTTATTGAATCCAGTTGTTAGAATTTCATATAACCATATACACATCTACTTAATTTAGTATAGCATGAGAAATTTTAATGAGCAGTCCTTCTCTTGTATTTGCAAAATATAATTGCGTTTTCTCTTCCGTATTCATTCAGCTGTCAACTGAGGAAAGACAAACACTGTTTTCAAAGATTTGTGGCAAACAGTTCAAGTTGCAATCTGCTGTACTACAGAATTGTCCAGTAATTCAAAAGCTGAAAATAGCCCAAGAAATGTTATCCTTGGGCTGTTTATGTCTTTGGTGAAGAAAGTTTGTTTAATATAATTACTTATTTTCTATAATTTTACATGGAATATGTCAGTCTCCAACTCATTGTCTCTAGGCAGTAAATTCCAAATTCCCTGAAGCAGATCTTTTTGAAATGGTGTGCAAAGAAGATTTTGAGACCAGCAAGATTTTATGAACAGGCTTTTGTACTATATAAGTAACACTAGCTCATAACTGTGAGTTCTGACTTTAAAATAGTTATAACAAGTTATCTACAACAAATTTCTGCTAGATCCCCTGAGACTTCCAAGTATGGGTATTGATTGGCATATCTTCTTAGAATATGTAAATATGCAAGCAGAAAAACACTAAAAACCAGAAACCTCCTGTGACAAAATGGAATTGTGGGTTCAATCAGTGTACATTTAGAACAATAGACAGTGAAACTATCACAGGCAGTAAAAAAGTTCTCCTGAGGTAATTTTATCTCTAATCCATAATCCATAAAAAGGGAATGAATTGTGTGCAATCCATCACCTTTTAACTGAGTTGTGAATTTGAACTGTTTTAGAAATAATTAAATTTAATCCATTTGCACAATTATCTAAATGTATAGTTCCCGTTATATGACTAAAATTATTATTATGTGGATGATGAACCTTGAACAATAAATTGTGATGTCGAATATTAAAACTGAGTTTTAACATTATACAACATAATTTATAACTGTATAATTATAAAATTATTATAATGTGGCTTCTTGGAATTATTAATATTTAGGGGGTTTCTCTGGAAGAGTAAAACACAGTAAATAACTATTATCTCTGAGTTTTAAATACTCATAAGTGTGGAAAAACAACTCAGTGGGCAGATGGCAGTCAATTTTTATCTTTTAAATTTAGATATTCTGAGTACACAGGAGTCTAATAATGGAGTCTACCAAACCACTTTTCAACATGAAACAACAGTGGGAAAAATGAATCTTGACAAGTTAATACAACTAATCACATTCTCATTATTCTATGTGACTAATTTACATTCAGCCAATAATCTGGCTGAATGTTTATTAAAAAAAAACTGGAACCCTAAAAGAATTACTTGAATTCAATTGATTTTTGAAAGTGTGAAGAGAATAAAACTTGTTATTAATATAAAACCCAAACTAGTCTTCTTGAATAAGTAACTCCTCTTTGAGCATCAGGGAACAGAGTATTTAATTCCACATAGTAAAACTATGAAAAAATATAAAATACAGGGAACAGTTAAAACCTAAGAGAAAACTAAGATTTTTAACTATGATTTTCAAATATAGCACTCGCTACTAACATCAAACATTATACATGCTCTTAATAGCAGATGACAGAGTCATGTATTATTTTCATATCAATGTAAGAAGTAATCTTAGTATTTGAGAAATAATTTCTGGTGCCAATTCTTGTCCTGCTGGATTATTTGAAATATGCTGTTATCACCATCATAACTTTACAAGCAAGTGATGAACAAGAGTTGATATAATAATAGAAACCTATAAACAGAAGAAACTACACAAAGTGAATAAAGTCTCTGCAACAAATATTTTGTAGTTTCTTATTTTAATCAAATCCATTGTTTGGGCAACATTTAGGGTCGGAGGGTCTTTTTGGGAACCATCTTCCATCTCAGAAACATCCAAGAACAAAGAAAAGTCTTTCATTGACTGAACCTAGAAAAACCCTTATAACAATTTTATACTATTTTAGTGTACAATGAGATAAAATGCTTGTTTCCACATTTTCTGATAAAGTTCAGAACCTTCTTCAAAACTATGTTTGAATATAAAGGAGAATAGGTGATACAGAGTGAAAACAAATGTCACTTCTAAAGACCACCTAATCCTATAGTGAATGATTAACCAGATGTATTGAGCATATACAACTTATAGAATGACCAACAAAGCATAGATGCAGCTCTGGAATGCCTTCAGCAAAAAAAACAGAATGTATGACTTCACAAATTCATAATTGAAGGTATATTTCATTTCTACATCCTCTGTCCTTTCCTTGTATTGAGATCACCCTTGCCATATTCATTTTTATACTTAACTTTATTATGAGATTTAACAAATAATAGTAAGGAATAATGGTCTATTAAATGATGTAATATCAAATTAATATTTTTTCTTCTTATTTTTCCTCTTATTTTTTTATTTGAAGTTACAATTTAACAATTGTTTAACTTTTTTAAACATGTTGTTTTAATTGAATATATTACCTTTAAACACCAGTGTTATGCTATAAGTAAATTGAAAGACTTCAAATTTTGAGAGACACTTTCTGTAATGGAATCTGTCATTGATTAGTCTACCATGAACCTTTATGAAATTACAAGGAGTACATGAGAAAAGTAAAACAAGACATAGAAAGTGAACTGAAGCTGATGAAGTCATCTTGTGGTGGATTTATCATCCCACCCACACACTAAAATGCTCAAAAATAGTCTTAAAATTCCATGTATCCCCATTATTCCTGCTGTAATGGTTATAATATAACAATAGGGTAAAAAGTTTGGTTAAAACAAACTTTTAAGCAATTTTCTTCTGTCACTTCTTTACAGTCAGAGATTTGTGAATGTGACATATAATACCACATCAGTGGCAAACATTATAACATATGTGAATACAAAAAAAGGACATTGAAAGACAGTGGGCACACCATGCAATATGCAGATGATATATCACAAAACTGTATATTTAAAACATATAATCCTATTAATTGATACCACCCCAATAAATTTAACTTAAAAAGGTAAAAAAATAAAGGTAGACATTAGAAAAAGATTAAATGGTAACATGTTCCATACAGAGTAAGCAACTCAGATTTAAATAAAATATATTTATGGTTAATGATCACTGACACATGTAGACCTTTCATGATTTTCAGAAAGCGTAACTTTTTACCAATCCATTTTATGCCACAAGTCTACTTGGTCATTTTAAGTATCCCCCTCTCTTCTCTTAATTCATACATATCCTCAGACTCACCATATCACCTTTTTTCTCTTGAAGGAGAAAATAGATATGATGAGATGAAAAAACCATTACAACTCCCACACCAACCTCTTCCCTATGTCTCTGCCCACACTCAGACTTGTCTTCAGTTAATGGTGGAATCTGTCCACATCTTAGGTACGGTTAGGGCAGCTGGCTTAGGTGAGTTTCTCTGCATATCTCCCTGAAACATAATTCACTTCCTGGTGGTGTACTTGGAAGGTGATTCCCAGGGAAAAAAGTAAGAGAATAGGAAAAGTGGTGGTGGGGGAGGGAGGTCTACCATGGAACTTGTGACTGTTACCATATTTAGAAAAAAATCTTTGCAGATGTGATTAAAGAATTTTGAGATAGGAAGGTTAGCTTGATTGATCCAAGTAGGTCCTAAATAACATCAAAAGTGACCTTAAAAGAGAGACAGAGAGGTTAACACTAAGAAAAAGGAAAGACAGTGTGACCACAGAGGCAGAAACGAAGGATTCGAACACAAATGAGAGTTTGGGCAGAAAGCAGGGTCTCCCACAGAGCCTGAACCTTGACTTCAGCACAAGGATACTGATTTCAGACTTTTGGCCTTAAAACTGTAAGAGAATAAATTTCTGTTGTTTGAGACCATTGTGGTGCTTTGTTATAGTAGCCAAAGAAAGCTAAAATGGGTTTCTACAAATGCATCTATGATTATTTCTTATTGAGAGTAGAATATTAGTTATGGTGTCAGTAGGTTTCCCCTGGCTTTTCTCTTCTCTGCCATTTGATTAAAAGAAAAATGGACTCTGGCTTTTGCTATCAATGCAAGAAACTAAACTCCTGTCAACATTCTATATTTCTATAACTGTGTTTTTTAAAGAACTGGACCCAAACTTTTATAATAAAAATCTGAGAAATTTGAATTATTTTGGTAAATGTAATGTATTTCATTTGTACTGGTTTGGATTGTGGATTTATATATATATATATATATATATATATATATATATATATATATATATATATATATATGAAGCTAATTTTGTTATGCTAAAATAAATATTTTGGGTCAACACTTATACAAGTTAAATGTTTCAGCAATCTTGTTAAAATTCTTGTTTAGGAGTGGCCAGAAGATATTAGCTAATACAAAGTAAGACAGAACCTAGCTCAGGTCCACAACTTAATATATTTCTCATAAAAATTAACTTTAATTTTACAAGACTTTATACTCTATTAATGCCATTAATGAACCTTAATGTATTGCTTATCTGAAGTGATCTAGGTTATAATTATTGTTCTTATCTACCTGCTTATGATGTTTTTTCTCTTGAATATACCAATATTTGCTAAAATTTTTCTCATTAGGTCAATATTCAAAATGTCATGTGTAGGTCAAGTAATTAGTAATTTTTGAAGGGAGATTCTTTATACTATATGTAAACTTTAAATACCTTGGAAAGAAGATTTAGAGCTGAAAAATATAACATCATAAAGAGATCTTTCAATTTAGCATATGTAAAACATTTTAAAACATGGGTATGCATTACCTCAATTTTGTCAATAATTGCTTTTTTATACTCTATATATTATTGCATTTAGTTATTACTAATTTGAGTCCCTTCATTACTATAATCCCAAAACAATATAAATCATTTTATAATTACTGCTGTCCTCCTGACAAACAGCATATTCTCTGTCATATAGTCATCACTCAGGAATCTATCAATACATCAATATATTGCTCTATGTATCTATCATCTGTCTATCTACAATTATTTTGTGATAACTGAAATAGTCTTGACAAATAGCACTGCTTCTGTCATATGGTAGGCACTTGGGAATCTTCATTAAAGAACTGTAACTATTACATAAATACTGAAAAAAATATCCAGGCCATTACACAAGTGATAAGAAAGCAGTTTTTAAAATCTTGCCCAAATGGAATTGCTAGGATCTGGAGTTACTTTTAGAAGTTAGTCCCTTTCATCCTCAACAAAATATTGGCAAACTGCATCCAGCAATATATTAAAAAGATCACACAACATGATCAAGTGATATTCATCTCATGAATGCAAAGGTGGTGCAACATTCACAAATCAATAAACATAACACATCACATAAACAAAATGAAAGACAGAAATCACATGATTATATTACAGATGTGGAAAAAGAATTTGATAAGTTTCAGCACCCATTTATGATAAAAGGTCTCAGTAAAGAGTGAGTAGAAAGAACATTCTTCAATACAATAAAAGCCATATACAAAAGCCTACAGCCAACATCATACATAATGGGCAAAAACTAAAAGCTTTCTCACTAAGATCAGGAACAAGACAAGGATGTCAGCTTCCGCTACTTCTATTCAACATAGTATTGGAAGCCCTAGCCATGGCAATAAGATAAGAAAGAGAAATCAAAGGCATCTAAATTGGAAAGGAGGAAGTAAAACTGTCACTGTTTGCAGATGATATGCTAGTGTATATAGAAAATCCTATAGACACCACCAAAAAACCTACGCAACCTAATTTGGCAAAATAGCAGGGATCAAAGTCAATATTTAGAATTCAAAGGTATTTTTATACACTAACAATGAAAGATCAGAATCATAAATCAGGAAAAAATTATATTTGGAATAGCAACAACAAAAATAAAGTACCTAGGAAGAAACCTTACCAAGGAGGTGAAAGACCTGTACTCAGAAAACTACACAACACTGAAAAAAGAAATTAAGGAATACACACATAAATGGAAGCATATACTGTGTTCATGGATTAGAGGAATCAACATAATCAAAATGTCCATATTACCCAAAGCAATTTATAGATTCAGTGCAATCCCTTTTAAAATATCAGTGACATATTTCACAGATATAGAACAAATATTTCAAAAATCTACATGGAACCGTAAGTGACCCCAAATAGCAACAGCAATTTTTAGAAAGAAAAATAAAGTCGAAGAGATCACAATACCTGATATCAAACTATATTACAAGGCCAATGTAATCTAAACAATCCGGCACTGGCATAAGATCAGATACGTAGACCAATGGACCAAAAGATTAGAGAGCCTAGCACTAAACCCAAGACTCCATGGTCAATTAATATTCCCCAAAAAAGAGATGAAGCATAAAATGGAGTTAAAATAGCCTTTTCAACAAGTAGTGTTGGAATATCTAGACATATACATACAAAAAAATAAAACTCAATCACCAACTTACACCATACACAAAAGTAAATTCAAGGTTATAAAAGAATTAAATATGAGTTGTGACACCACAGAAGTCCTAGAGGAAAACATAGGCAGGAAAATCTCAGATATCCCATGCAGCAATATTTTCATCAATATGTCCCCTAGAGCAAGGAACCAAAGAAAAGAATAAACAAATGGGACCTCATCAAAATAAAAAGCTTCTTCATGGCTAAAGAAAACAGTATTAAAATGGAAAGAGAACCAACTGTATGGGAGAACATATTTGTCAGTAATACTTTGGGCAAGGGTTTGATCTTCAAAACATGTAAAGAATTAACACAACAAAATATGTAAAGAATTGACACAGGAAGACAATGAACCTCATTAAAAAATGGGCAGAGAACTTGAACAGATATTTCTCTAAGGAGAACATAGAGGGATCCAAGTCATATGAAAGGATGCTCAGCACCTCTAGCCTCACAGGGATGCAAATTAAAACCACAATGAGATATCACTTCACACCGGTGAGAATGGTCATTACAAACAAGTCAGCAAACAAGTACTGGAGAGGCTGTGGAGAAAAGTGAACACTAGCAGTGCAGACTGGTACAGTCCCTGTGGAAAACAGTATAGAATATTCTCAGAATATTAAATATGGAACTGCTTTTTGACCCACCATTCCCACTGCTGGGATTATACCCCAAGAATTCTGAAACACCAGTTCAAAAGAATCTATGCACCCCAATTTTCATAGTAGCACAATATACAAGAGTCAAGTTCTGGAAGCAACCTAAGTGCCAATCCGTAAATGAGTGGATCAAAAAACTGTGGTACATTTACATGATGGGATACTACCCAGCAGAAAGAAAGAAGGAGCTCGTACCCTTTGTGACAGTATTGACAGAACTGAAGAGCATTATGCTAAGTGAAATAAGCCAGGCAGTGAAAAAAATACCATATGATCTCACCTATAAGTGGAACCTAATCAATAGAACAAATAAGCTAGCAAAATACAGCCAGAGACATTGAAATTAAGAACAAACTGTCAGTAATCAGAGGAGTGGTGGGAGGGGATAATGGCAGGGGGGGCGAATGGACAAAGCCAAAGGGGGTAGGTTCAAGGGTGCAAGGTAGGAATGGGGTGGGGCCTAGTGTGGTGAAAATGGAGAGAACTGTACTTGCACAACAATAAAATAGAGTTAATTCCTTTCATATAGATTTTTAATAATTTAATGTCTATTTAAAAAGTCACAGAAGTATATTTTATTGAGGTATGCATAAAATAAAATGCACAGCTTTTAAGTTACAGGTAAAGGAGTTTTGATAATAGTATACCACAATCCAAATTGAGACATAATATTACCTTCATACTAGAATGTTCTCTTGTATCTCTTGTGTTCTTGAACTAATATACCAGCATTGTGCTCTATATCCTGTTCAGCACTTTTTCAGCACAAGGTTTGTTTTGTTTTTATTCTGCATCCCTATTGTTGCAGGTATCCATGTTTGTTTCTTTCATTGATGTATAATATGATATTGCATAAATATATTTAAAAATCACAATTTGACATTTTTTTCAGTTTTTGACCACTGTAAATAAAACTGCTAGAATCCACCTTATTGAAAGACTTTCTGTGAACATATATTTAAGTTTTTTTTTTATGTAAGCTTATAGGAGTGGGATTGCTGAGTAACATACCAGATATATTTTCAACTTTATGAGAAAGTGTCAAAGACTTTTTAACATGTTTATACCATTTTATACTTTCATCAGAAGTGTATGCCAGTTTCAGTTGCTCTACAAAGTTGGCAATATTTAGTATTGTTAATGTTTTACATTTTTTAGTCTAGGAATTTGTATCACAATATATTATAGCTTAAATTTCATCATTTAATTCTTATTGAGCACATTTTAATATGTGCCTTATCATGTCTTCTTTTGTGGAGTGTCTTTTTTTTTTTTAGATCTTTATGCCAATTTATAATTTTGGATGGATTTCTATCATTAACTTACAGGAATCTTTGCGTATTATAGATATTACCACTTTGAGAAATGTAGGTGTTAAGGATATTTTCTCATAAGATTTACCTGTTCTATTTTACTATCTTTAGATAATTAGAAATTATTATCCTGATTAAGTAAATTGTATAATGTTAATATAATGTTTAGTGTTTTTTATCATATATTTGTTTATTCCAAGACCACAGTTAAACTGCTATGTTTTCTTTAGAAGGTCTGTAGCTCCAGTTTGGTTCCGGTCCATGATTCATCTTGAGTTATTTTTCATCTTTAGTATTAGGGTAGGGTCTAAGGTTTATTTCTGCATGTGGGTATCCAGCTGTCAAAGACTATTTCTAAAATTAATTTTCCTTCCCTGGGGGGCCTCTGCCCACAGAGCTCCCCCGCTGGTACGGATGAGAATAAATCCATCAAGACATGATCTGCTTGGGGAGAGAAGGCTGACCAGTCTCTCAGAGGAGAAAGATCTCAAGCCTGTTTTTCAATGGGCTTTTATTGAGTTCAGCTCACACAGAGATACATAGTATGCACATAGAGCTCATCAATCAATGTCTAAAAGCTACAGTCATGGAAAACTGACATCATCTACAGATAATAACTAAAGAAACACAGGGATTGTCTCTGGTCATGGACAGTGGAATATGCTGACACCAGAAGGTTGTTGAGGTGTGTATTATGAAGTAGGGAGTTTCAATCCCTATGCTTTGAAATCAAACATCTAGTTCATAATAAAAGGGCTATTAAGCAAGCCTCAAAGAAAACAATATACATTCTTTTTTTTAGGCCAGATCACCCCCAGGAGTAGTTCGTTCTAGCACAAGGCCACAGCTGAGTTTTCAGGCTGAGTCAGGTGTGGGGAGCAAAGCAGCCGAGAGATTAAGAAACTTCTTACAGATAGAATGAGGGCCCAGGCTGTGACAAAGCAGAGGAGTGAGAGTCTTTCTGCTCCTTCTCTATAGTCCCGTAAGTCCTTCCCTGGTGGTCCCTTTGCAACTGTGCCTGTCATAGGTTGCCCCTCCCTTGAGGAATCTTATCTATCATTGGCTAACCAGTCATCTGCCTGGGCCAATCAGGGTGAAGTGAGGGAGGCAAGGGCTGCGCTCTTCCCAGGGGGATAGGTTTCTGTCTCCTGAGCAGCTTATGTCCCCAAGGTCTTTTCACTCAGCCCTAGCCATGAGACCCTTTTGTCTGTTAATGAGGCTACAACCCCTGAAACCAGGCAGGACCACTCCCAACACTTCCCTGTCAAATTGTCTTACCATATGTCAAAAAATCAATTAATGATCACGAGTCTATGAGTGAGTCTATTCCAACTTTTTAAATTTTTTTCCATTGATCAATTTGTTTACACTTGAAATATTTTAAGATTGAATAAAAATTGTCTCCCCCCACCCCTGCCAGTTTTGGGGCAAGGCTTGAATTCTGAGTAATGACGATACTCCAGTGCTTTCTTTTCTTAACCACCCAGTCACCACTTCTGAAGATGTTCAGGCACTTACTTTATGTTCTTCAGGATGCTCTTCTTGATCATATTGTCTTTCCACCTCCTTTATTGGATGTTCCTTTCAGTTGTTGAGGACTTTGTGTATGTCAAGGGATTTTGTTCAATGATTCTGGTCTATATGCTGCTTCTTTGAGTGGCCATTGTGATCATTGCTGTGCCTTCAGGAAAAAATTTCTATGAGTTCCTCTGACCTGCCTCTGTCTTGATCTCTCAAGGTACAACCAATTATGCTACTGGATATTTCTCTCAGCAATCTTATCCTGCCTAGAGTCCTTGACTACTGGCTGAACTTCAGTTTTTTAAAAAACTCATGTTCCTAGAAGTTCTTCCTGAGTCCTCTTTCCTTGCCTCTACTTTCAATGCACTGTTCTGTACTCATAAAGATTCCTAAACACATAATTTGCAAGTGAATTACTCTGACTGTGGTTCCCTAAATTTGCAACCTGTCAGGCTGGTCCTGACATGGCCATTAAATGTTTGTTGGAAGATACTCTGATTCCTCCACCCTGTTCTATACAGCGTTTGTTTCTTCTTGTGCTGTGCTCACAGTTGTTAGCAATGTGGACTTTTCCTCTCCTTCAGTTAAAGTTTCTTTGCTTGTTTAGCTCACTGATTAGTTTTTTCATAATTAGGAATCTTTTCTTCATTGTTATTATGGACATGATGGTCTCTTATAAATATCTAATCAGAGTGAAAACCATGTGATGTAAATTCTACCTTATGCAATTTTTGCTGTATGGATTAATTGCTTGAGGGGGATGATTAATATTTTATAGGCTCATCCACTATTAAACATAACTTTTTTACCAAAAAAAATTCTACCTTTGTGATGCTTGGTGAAATTAATGTGCTTTTCCTGGAGCACAGCAAATAAGAACAATCTTGAGAGAATCTGTGATTAGAGAAATATAAAGCTAATGATTAAATTTATTTGTGCTGCAACTAATCACTTGTTGCTGGCCCTTTTCCTATGTTAAATGCAGTGGCTCTTAATAAATGAAATACAACTTGGGCTTTTTAACTGTCATGGAGGCTTTTGTGTCATAGTTCATCACAAAACACTGCTGTTCTGACTACTGTAATGACCTCTGCTCCTACTTTTAATACACCAATTGATGATACTGTCCTGTAATAGCATATCATTAAAAGTAATTATAGAAGGAAAAGCATCTTCCAAACATATATTACTAGAGATACTAGAGGTTTTTTATAGTATTGTGAAAAATAGTGTATTTTAGTATCAGTAGATTAGTAAAATGTATCCTACTCCATTTACAGTCCTTATTTTTCCACAACATAAAGTGAAACCTTATTAAAATATACACCCAAAATGCATTAAAAGTCATTATATTGTGATCTCACACCAATTGTGCTGAAATAATTATGACCTTAACTTTATAATCTTACTCTATTAGATTTGAAACATTTTGTCCTAGTACTTCCAGTTACATTAATGTAATAGATATTCTTGCTGTGATTACTGACAGCCATTGATTTTACCTTCACACTCAAAATTATTTTCTTATTTAAAAGATGATTGCAATTTTCAAGAATGTTTTGCTTTTTGAAGTGATAACATCTACAATTCGAATTTAACTAAGCAAACTGTATTATAAAATATGTCTAATAATATAAATTCATTTTCTCAAAATAGTGTTTTCCATCTAAGTTGTTTAGAAACTGCTAGGGCCAGAGAAACTTTCCCTTAACTTATTATTTTTTTGGACGGATTGAATAATTCATACAACACTCAGCAGATTAATGGGAGAAAATCAAATATTGATATGTGCACAGAGGAAATTCACATGAACATGAAAATTCCAAACACAATGAGGCAAAATTAGATATATGAGATATGTCATTTTGGGTAAAGGACAAAGGGGGAGTCATGTTTGGGGTTTCAAAGGGGAAATAGGCAACTCACAGATAGCCAAGAAAGTAGCAGGGGTTTTTTTGTTGTTAGGCAACAAAAACAGTGGGATCAGGGGAACTCTAGTGAACAGATTTGCATGGAGTTTTTGTAGATACTAAAGTGAATATGCAATGGCAAAGATGCTCATCTTCTCTCCCTGAAGCAGGTTTTTCTACATGAATGTCTTTAAAGAAAGGAAGAGAGGAAAACAAACACACTCTTCCTGAATTTTGGGGTTTTAATTGTTTACAGCTGGAAACAATCTGTATGCCAGAGGGGACATTCCTCGGGCACTCCAATCCCCACACAACCTACTAATGCTTTCAGAATTGTCTAATTCAGTTTCCTCAGGCTTTTGGTTTTAGGACCCTTTTATACTCTTACAAATTATTAAGGATCCCAAAGATCTTTAGCTTATGTCAGCTATATTTATATAAAAAATTAAAACAAATTTAATAATATATTTATTGTTTCATCATATATTACATGTTATATGTTAACATAAATGACTTTTTGTGAAAGGTAATTATGTTTTTCAAAAAATGTGTTTCCTCTTTAAAGTTTGACTTAATATACATCAACTGGCTTTTTCAAGTCCACTTGTTCATTTTTTTGTAAGATCACATGAAATATGTGCTTGGGGAAGAATGAGAATAGAAAGGCAAATTATGTCTTTATATTACTATGGAAATAATTATAGGGAGGCAGACACACTGGGGTGTCCTTTGGTCCCTGCCCCACATTCTTACAACAACTGAACCATTGAGTAAGACAATGAAATATAGTCAGTTAAGTATGTAAAAGTTTGCAGATAATTCTTCTCTTAAAACCTTATCTTAATACCTCTATGGTTGTCCCTTATGGATTTAAATTTTCTGCAAGGGACTGGCCATAAAGATTCTCCAGCCTCCTTGGAAAAACCTCTGTCATGGCTCCCAGTGACCTTCCTTTTGTGGGGGAGCTTTGTCCACAGAGCCCTCAGTCTGCCACAGATGAGAATAAGTCCACCAAGACATGAACTGCTTGGGGAGGAAAGGTGGCCAATCTCTCAAAGGAGAAGGGCCAGGAGTCTGTTCCTCAATGGGCTTTTATTGGGTTTCTTTACACAAGAAGTCAGGTAAAGCTCATTAATCATTGTCAGGCAATAAGGATCAAACAACAGATAACAAAGAACTCTGAGGGCCTATTTTGAGTCAGGGTCAGGCTAAAGAGCTGTAAAACTTGAAGAACAAACTCACTTCTTGCTTGGACCCTTATCATTTAATTGAGAGCATTGTGAATGAAGCAGTTTTCAAAGGACTTTACATATTCTTTCTTAGGCCTGATTGCCTGGGGAACCCTCCCTTTCCAGCACAGGGCTGTACCACCCTTTGTCATTGTTTCAGGCCTAGGTAGAACAAGGGAAGTAAGGCAGCCAGGACATTAGGAGATTTCTCGCAGACAAAATGAGTACTCAGGCTTTGTCAAAGCCAAGGGGTAAGGGTCCATCACCCACTTTTGCCATAGCCCCCAAAGTCCTTCCTTGGGGGCCTCCCACATGATCGTGCCTGTCTTAGGTCATCCCCCCCTTGGGGAATCTTACCCATCATTTGCTAACCGACCAAGCATTGGGGGCCAGTTATGGATGAAGTAAAAGAGCAGAAGTGATGCTTTTGCCAGGGAGATAAGCTTTTGTCTCCTTGGTGGCTTATGGTCCAAGGTTGCTCCTTCAGCCTTAGTCTTGGTGGGGTTACAGCTTCTGAAACCAGGCAGGGCAGTTCCCAACATCCCTTTCCAATACTCATGCCTGTATTTTTCTTAAGTGTGGGTTGAACCTAGTGGCTTGCTTTTAACTGGCAGAATGCAACAAAAATCATACAGTATCATTTCCATCACTAGGCTACAAAACACTGTGGCTTTCTTGCTAGTCTGCCATCTCTCTCTCTCTTGATGGAATTGTCTTGCTTACTTGATCAGGTGAAACAAGCTGCCATGTTGTGAGATGCCCTTAGAGAGGTCCACAAGGCTAAGAACAGAGAGAAAGACAAATCTCGTGAGTAAATGAGGTATCAGTCCAACAACCCCATGAGAAACTGAATCCCGCCAACAAAAAAGTCAGCAAAAGGGTGGATCTTTTCTAGTCAATTCTTCAGTTGACTTATGTTGGTTAGAGATTTACAATCAGTAGATTCAGCTAAGCTATATTAAAATCCCTGACAAAGAACATCTCTGAAATAATAACTGTTTTTATTTTAAGACACTCAGTTTTGTGATAACTTGTTACTCAGTAATACATAATTAATAAGTTTAGTAAGTATTGTGGTGGGGGATACAATGAATGAGGCAGGAACTTTGTCCTCAAGATGCTTATAGACCTTTAGAGAAAGTAATTCACAATATGGTCACTTCTAGTTTTAGAAAGAACAAACTTAATTCCAAATTGAAGCATTAATATTACTTAATCAAGCTTTTTAAAAAATTGTATTATTTATATCTTTTATTTTCATCTTAAACTTTTAATCTTATCACACTTTCTATAAATAGAAGTATTCAAATATACTATGATTTTATTATTTAAATTTTTTATTATTTTATTATAATCTTCAACAATATCAGTCTATCCTTACATCCATATCATCTCTCTCCATATTTATAAATTTAATTAGAAAATACTTTTAAATTGTACTTGACCAGAACTCTCTAAGCATTTAAAAAGCATCTTCTAGAATCAGGCACCATTACAATGTAATTAGTATATAACAGATACATCTATTATATAACAGATTAAGAATTTTTTCCTTCTTTTTTTTAATTCCATCTACTATACAGATGTGATCACATGGTATATAATTAACAATGTTCTTTGAATTAACAGGTTTTTCAGTGCCAATTCTCTGAAATCTATTTATATACTTGCAAGCTATTTTCTTCATTATTAGATCTTGTGAAAAAAAATTGTACTATGCTAAGAGGTAGTAGAATTTGACAAAATTAGTGCCTTATTAATGAAAATCAATGGTGGTACACAAACACATCCTACTTGGTGTCAAAGGCTGATAAATTTAAATAGAAACAAAAGTCATCTAGTTAAACTTTTCACTTCAAAGTTATACCAATGGGAGCCTTATAAAATGATATGGAAAAACATGGCTTATGACAGGTTTATTGGGTCTTCCAGGGAAACCAAAGCTTTCTTTACTAGAGAACATGCTTATTTATGTTATATGTTTCTAGTCTCAAACAAACAAACAACAACAACGAAACAATTTCCAGGAACCACCATCACTGTACAAGTTGTAAGGGCCCACTATCTAAAGTGGGGTTGGCTTTTCTGCCTATCACTGACTCAAGATTATTTTAATTCCAAGTAGAACTCAATTCAAACTTATTTAAACAATAAAATGAGTGTATTGACTTGTATAATTAAAATTCCTAGGTATAGTTTGCTCAAGGCACTGACATAATTTGTTTAAAATTCTCTAAGCTTGGCTCTGGCCAGGTAGCTAAGATGGTTAGAGCCCCATCCCAGTATGTCAAAGTGGCAGGCTTCACCCCTGGTTAGGGCGCATACAAGAATCAATTAATGAATGCATAAATAAATGTAACAACAAATAGATATTGCTCTCTCTCCCTCTCTTTCATTAAAAACAATCAATTAAAAATATCTAAGCTTGTTATTCCCTCATATCAACTTCCTCTTCATATGGGCTTCTTCCATTTTAGTAAATCACTTCAATAATTACATCTCCAATGAAGACACCGTCTTATGCAGAACAAGCTTCCCATTAAAAGACCCACGACTAGACTCCTTTAGCCATGGAGATACCATGCTCTAATTATTTCAGGTTTGGTTTCTTGGTACCTATGGTAAGGAATAGGCTATTATTCACTGGTTTATCACCCAAATAAAAACACTCTTGCCACACAGGGAAATGGTAGTTATGTGAAGATAATTACAAGAAACAGTATAAATTGTTAATAAAAGGAAATGCTAATCTACTTCATTTTTTAAAAAAACTATTGCTTTTTAATTACATGTTAGAAGAATTTCCTAAGGTAGTTGCTAAAATAAAATTGCCTAGTGTACACTGGATCCAGCTATTTATATCACCAATCCTTCTCCTCTACTGAGTCTTTTCCATCAGCATACAAAAATGCCACTATTTATTCACTATTAAAAATAAATTAAACAATAATATAAAACTCTTGACTTTATTCTTTTCTCCAATTATTGCCTTATTTCTGTCTTTCATTTGATAGCAAACTCCTCAAAATAATGATCCATGTATACAATTCTAAGTTCTCTCTACCATGGCTTTATAGTAAAACAATTGTATCCACTATCTCAAGGATGACTAATGACCTCTGTGTTTTAAAGGCCAATGCCAATTTGTAGTCCATATCTTACCTGACCATGGGAACCTGATATCTGGTCAAACTGTTCTTCCATGAAATGTTTCTGATACTTGGCTTCCAGAACAACATAATCTGTATTTCTTTCCCCCCCCCTACAAATTCACTAGTAATTTCTTGTCATTTTCCCTTATTAATACATTTATGTCTAATAATTGTTAGTACAAAAATACCTTAGGTGTCTTTTTTCTATTGACACTGGTTTTTTGGTGATCAAATGTAATTTCATGTTTCTAAATAACATCTATATAAAGAAACTTGCCAAATGTTTACATCAATAATTTTGTATTGTCACTTTAATCATAGATTTGTGTCTATTAGATATGTCCACTTGACAAAGTAGAATCACAAACAATATCCTTTCCCCCAAGTTCACCTCTGATATGTCATTCAGAAACATCTCTGATATTCCCTATCAAAGTAGATGGCAATTCCATTTTTTCTAATTATTCACGACCAAATATTAGGCACCACATTATTGATTCTTTTATTTTTAACAAGGACAGATATAAACCTTCCAAATTCATCCTTTTTAAAACTCTCACTGAAGGGTATATTTATTGATTCTAGAGTGAAAGGAAGGAAGGGAGAAAAACTTAGACATGAGGGAGAAACATCAGTTGGCTGCCTCTCCAATGTGCCCTGGCTGGGGACCAAACTCATAACCTAGGTATGTGTGCTGCCTGGAAATCCAGCCCTCAACCTTTAAGTTTATAGGAGGACACTCTAGCCAACTGAGCCACACTTGCAGGGACTCAAACTCCCATTTTGATTTACAAATATAAATAATTTGCTGAAATTTTTCGTGTCCACCCATCGATTAAAAATGTTTTAACTGAAATTTGGTTACCATTCTTTTGTACACCAGACCCTGAACACATCTCTCACTATCTAACAAGAGTGGGATAAGGGCTAAAAAGATTAATGAGAAATTTGATAGGTTGATGAAAATATGCTATAAAAATCAGTTCCATAAAAAATTGTAAATAGGTTTTTGAAAATCTTGTTCATGAAATCATTAAAACAAACTGCACCAGTAGTTTCTATTATTAATTAAAAATGTCAGGGAACTATTTTTTAATGCTTGGTTCCATTCTGCAAACCAGGCAATCAGCTTGTTCTATCCCTAGTACACTTATGTAATTGTTTCTGTTAAAAGCCTACAGTGTATACTTTAGATGATTACAGGACACAGAGATGGATGGCGCTAAGCAGCCATTCACGGTAATTGAAACAGTGTCATTTACAGCTTGTCCAGACCGCTGCAGATGTAGAAGCTCTGGGTGCACAACCTACTCTTCACTCCTAGTGGAAAAATTACCTTCCTTCTTAGAATATGCTGTGTTATTTATGCTATCTTGTGATTTTTATTTCCCATGTAACATGATTAATGCATTATATATTAATTCCCAGTTCTCCTAGTAAATGCAGGTAAAATTATTAATTAAAGTAACCATGCCAGTCTATAAAGTATAGTTTCAACAAAACTGGCAGATGTTACCTGATTTGTTTCTCTCTGTGACAGAATTTAACAAAAAATGTAATTAACCTTTTCCTCACCATACCTGTACAATTGTATACTTACTTTATGTAATACTGAAATGCATACACACACACACACACACACACACACACACACACAATTTTGTTGGATGCCAAACAATTACACAAGCAGATTAAACACTGATATGTGGTTATAAATGTGATCTTTATGTGGAAAAATATACTATTAAATTTTGTCAGTGTAAGTATCTGATTTTCCCCTTTAATACCTTTCAAATATATGAAATATGTTACCATTAAACAACATAGATGAATTTGATGTTTATGACACCTGCTAAAAGGAAGTAATTATGCATTTAAATACATTTTAATGATACATTAATGACCTAGGTGAATAGTTCAAATAAGCGAAAATTGTAATTGTTACAATTTTTCCAACCCAGAGACAAATAATTGCCAAATTTCTGCTTGCAGTTTTAAAATTGTTTTCTACACATTAGTCAGATTCTACTAATAAAAGATATTTGTACCACATTCTCTTATTCCGTTGGATTTCTAAAAGACTAATTAATATTCACTTTACATAATTTTTATAGCAAATACTAATTTTACCATTTATACTAATTATCAGCTGTCTTTTTAATCACTGAAAATGAGGTACTTTTTAACACTAAGAAATAAAGTAGTGGGTTTTAGTCTTTGACACTTATTTCAACCTTAAATATCCTATTATAATTCTAATAAAATAATTGTATTAAACTTTTGCCCAGAAATTATGACATTACATAATTTTCTATTTTTTTAATTATTTACATGCAAAGCAGCATTATTTTAATGCTGCATGAGGGAGTGAGGCAGAATGAGTGTGTCTATGGTGATACAAATTTTAAGTCAATTGCAATGTTTTATTATTCTCCCCAAAATACATAGAATGTGAATCTGGAATAATTTTTGGATGCCTTTCATTTTAAAAATAAATATTTAATCCTAATCATCTTGCTAAATGAACTCTTTATATCCCCAAAGGGAAGACTCTTAAGTACTCTCTCTTAATGAAACAAATTGTTTATGCATAACTTACCTAACAATTAAATATAAAATAAGTATTTATTGCAACACTTCTTGGGACAATCCTACAGTAGATGAGGCATTAGTCCAATTCTATGAACTCTTGTATTAAGTTGATTTACTGTCAGGAATAGTCAATTTTTTCAAATTGTCAAGATTAGGTAATAGGTGTATCAATAATTAATGGCACAAAATCTATGTGACTGACAGTTTTACAGAGTTTTTGTGATTATGTTAAATAAATAATCACTGGCTTCTATTTTTGTTTCTGTCTATTATTTGAGAATGATTGATACCTCTTTTAACTCTGTGGTTTTGTTTTTATGATACAATTTTACCTATTCATTCTCTATCAGTTTTAAGAATCTGACAAGTCCAAATGTTGATTTAGGCAGTAGGTAGTTATTATACCCATGTTCTAATAAGCCTGGGTGGCTATGTAGACACTAACTTGCATTGTAGTCTTGGTCAGAAGCTCTGATACCTTTTCTAAACTAGAATATCTATAAATACTTGTAATACCATGTAAAATATATTAGCACAGTGATTAATAATTTTCTTAATAAACTTTATGAAAGACTGAAATTATCTCAATACATATCTATTACAGACCTGCTATAAGCTAGGACATATTCTAGGCTGGGGATGACATGGATGGACTTAATAGGCACAAATAACCTCTTGCTACTTAAATTCTGCTAGGAGTCTACAACTAGTTAAATGAATAAAAAAAATATATAGCAGAATAGATCATGATAATTGCTATAGAGAACACAAATGAGAAAAAGTGTAAAGCATGTTGTTAGTTAAGTGGAATATAAAAAACTTAGTCAGGGAAGGTCTCACTGGGAGATTGAAGCAACAATCAGAAAAAAAGTGAAGGAGTGAACATGGTGATGAATTGTGGTGAAGAAATTCCAGGCAGAGATAACAACAAGTACAAAGTGGAGAGGGAATAAAATACTAATTTAAGTTACCAGTGGGAGAGTGAGGTAGAATAAGGAGTCAGATTGGAAAGAGCCTTGTAGGCCACTGTGTTGTAGGAGACCATTCTGCATGACATGGGCCCAGCTCCCACTTGGAGATGCACAGGACCCATGCCCACGGATAGGTTCTCCCATGGGGAATCAGGCCTGCATTGTACCTAGGCTGCTTTAAGACTTGCTTTTGCTAAAACTCCCTCACCCTGAATTGAGACAGCAAGTGCTTACTGTAATTTCCTAAAATCCAAGCTAAAACTCCCCAGTATGGAGTGTAACCTGTTCAATCACTTTTCCCTTTGCATTTGCAAATATCCTTCTTCTGTGATGTGATTAGAGGTATCAACTCCTTTGTTTTCTGTAAAAGGTAACCACCTAAAGCCAACCTGTGCATAGTAAATGAAGACCATCATGTAATGTGCCGAGAAACCCAATAAAGGCTGGTCATGGTAAGGGCCAGGGCTTTTGCTCCCCTTGAGAGAAAAGCCATGCTTGCCCTTTTCCTCCACTGGACTCGGTAGTCTGTGTGAATTTCTCTCCCCCAGCCACAATGTTGTCGACCCCAGAAGCCAGGGTAAACGTCACTGTGTGACTTTGTTTTGAATTGTAAATTCTTAGAAGAATTTAATACACTCTCACTTACATTTTAATAAGATGCTTGTAGCTTCTGTGTTGAAACTATACAAAGGAAGAAAGATTGGAATTATTGAATCCATTTAGGAGGCCAGAGGGCTAATCCACTGTTATAATGGATGGTGACTTAAGTCACAGTAGGTTTTAAAGGAGTTAAAATTGTATTTATTTTATACTTTTATTTTTCTTTCAAAATATTTTCAGTTTTATTGAGATATAATTGACACATAACATTGTGTAAAATTAAGATGTACACCCTAGTAATTATATATGAATATATATAATTATATGTATAATATATATAGCAAAATAATTATCATAGGATTAGTTCACATACCCATCACTTCACATAACTGACAATATTTTGTGTCTGTAAGAACTTTTAAAATATACCCTCTCAGAAACTTCAAGTACATAATACAGTGTTATTAACTATAATCACCATGCTGTATATTATATCCCTGGGACTTATTTATTTCTACCTGGATGTTTGCACCCATTGGTGAACTCACCCTTTTTGGGGGGGAGGGGAAACTTTGTTATAGATATGAGTACATTATAAAAACTTGGACTTTATTTTTGAGTGGATTTCCTAAAAATAGTAACCTATGTTATTTGAGACATTATCAGGTGCTGTCTGATTAGATCATGATAGATCCGTATGTGAGCTAAAAAAATAATAATAACCTCCTCTCTGATGACTGAATGTGGGGGCAGAGAAAGAAGTTCTGGAAAGGTCAACATTTGCATTTGACAGGAGATTAGCATTTTGGAAATGTTTTCTGTACTCTCTTTAAATGCTATAAGTATTTCACATTTCCTTCTGAAAGAATATTGAGTCAGTATAGTTAGAAGGGTGACAATTTGGATTGATATTTAGTCTTTTTTTCTACATCTATCTTTTTCAAAAATATTGTGAGATTAGATAAACATATCTAATCCAGTTTCTCATGGCCTCATCAGCCTAAGGGTAAAAATTTGATTATTTAACAGCAATTTTCAAAATTCTTGTCCTTGCTTTTGCCTGTGCACACAGGATGTTTATTCTCTTCAGTGTGTTCCTGACTTATCTGTAGGAGTGCACAGTGAGTTTTAGCTTTATTTTAAAACCAGTCTAGTCACAATGGCAACAGCATTTTTCATTTTTATTTTTTATAAACTCCACTGAGCACCACATTCATTTGCTTTTCATTCACTTGACATTCCTGAGACCCAAATGCATGAACATCTCTTTGAGTACTGGCTCTCTTTTCCAGTCTTCTAAAATGATGGTGCTTAGTACCATTGTTTCATTATATATTTTCATGAAACAGTGACTACCTGTTTGTGTTTTGATTTACAATCATAGCCCCAGTTGAAGCCCAAACAGATCATCTTTTTGGTTACTATGAACCAAGTCAATTATTTTTTTTGTGAATGTGATATAAAACACTTAGCAACTAAATTTATGTGTCCTCAGAATTTTTGTTTATCTACAAATTTTCTTATTTGTAATGCATGCACAATATATGTAACTTTAACCATGATAACATATGAAAATTAAAAATTCAAATCACTCATTATACATGAGACAGAAGTTATTTCTGTGACACTAGCCATAAGCAATTTGGTGTGTTATCCTCTGTTAGGAGTCTCTGTTGACTCTCACTCTTTTTACTATGGGATAAATTCTACATTCTTAAGATGATTGTAAAAGATACATTACAATGTTTAAGGGTTTTCTTTGTGATAAACTCTTTTAGAGATATGGTTGTGTGCAGAGACTGGAATAAAGGAAAGGAAAAACCAGGTGGAGTTTGGGAATATCTCTACTGATTATTGATATAATTATCCCATTAGAAGACATATAAGAGGATACAGAATTTGGTAGCTGCTGAGCAGTCCTCACAGAAGAATGTTTTGGTTTCAAGTAAAACAAAACCTATCTTTTTTAGATTAATTCATAAAAATAGGACCCTTACTGCCTTCACTGGGTGTTTGAAAGAATTAAGACCCAACATCTAGGTGGAAATCTTGGGAGAAATTGGCCATCTCAATGTGTATGTTACTGATTGGTAAATGTTTCTGATGAGAGGGTTGAGCCAGTTATAAATTCCTTACTGAGATGGTACTTTAGACATAACTCCAATTTTCTCTGACATTGTTGAAAAGTGGTGTCCAACAGTGAAGCTTGGACATAATTAAATCACAGCCTTGGAAGGATCATCAGTGTTGTATTTCTTTCACACCACATTCTTCCCAGAAGAGTTTGCTGTTATGCCAGTTTAAGTTTTGGAGCAAACATGAAAAGTTAAAGGAATGTACAATTATGCTATTTCTCTTTTCTGCCTTTGCCTATAGCTACCTTTTTTTTTTATTCCTCATGCAAGGACATGTTTATTGATTTTTTTTTTAAAGAGAGAGAGGAAAGGGTGGAAAGAGAGAGAGAGACTTTGATGTAAGAGAGAAATATCAATTTGTTGTCTCCTGTACACTCCTTGACTGAGGATTGAACCCACAGCCTTGTTATGTACCCTAACTGGGGATAAAACCTGCAATCTTTTGGTGCACAGATGACACTCCACTCAACTGAGTCCCTGGCCAGGACAATAGCTACTCTTTTTTAAAGTGAATTTTACATGTTGTAATTTATTTGATACATGAGAGCAGGCTGTACAAAATTAAAATAATCCCATCTTAATGTGAAAACCTCCAATCAGGTTTTATGATCTAACTCTTCATTTTTTCCTTTAATTTCTGATTACTTATTTTGTTTGTGTTTATTCTTTAATTTTAATTTTTGATTTTAGAGAAAGGAGAAAAAATTAAAGAGGAAAATAAATATTGATGTGAGAGAGAACATTGATGTGTGTAGTATTGATGTTGGTTGCCTTCCATACCCACCCAGACTGGGGACTAAACCTGAAAACCAGGTCTGACCCAGACCTGAACCAGCAAAATTTCAGTTTGTGAGAACACACCCAACCAACTGAGCCACATCTACTGGGTTGTTTATTGGTTTTTAGAGATAGATAGAGAAACATTAATTTGTTGTTCCACTCATTTATGCATTCATTAGTTCCTTCTTGTACATGCCCTGACCAGGGATTGAACCCACAACTTTTGTATATCTGGATGACACTGTAACCAAATGAATACCTGGCCAGGACTAACTTCCATTTTTTAAGCTCTTCAGACAATATCAAGGTGTTTTCACCCTTCTGTCTTCTGTAGCAACATATAGATCATTCCCACATTATATTAGTTTTATGGATTTATATGTCTCTTTTACTAACTATCATTTTCATGATAGGGGATTTTTGTTTATCCATCTTGTCTCACTCACAAAGACACTGTGATCAGTACATGAAAGATACCTGGTAAATTTTGTTGATTGAGTGAGTGAATGAGTGAGAGGGAATTTTCCTAACTTCCTTTATAATTTAATTTCAGTTCTTTCTTATGAAGTATTTATCCTCTCATGACCAGTGTATCATTTTAATATTTCAGAATCTGCTGCCACTAATATGAAATAAGCTTTTTGCCAAGAAAATTGAACGGATCAAATAATTTTTGAACGAGTTCATTCCAAACTATTAGATACCAGGAAATGGAGTTTAACTTCAGTTATATTTACTGTGTTATTTTGAGTTCGGTAAAAGTCAGTGGAATCTAGTAGAAAAATCAAATGATGAAGAACTTTCAGATCTGGAAGTCTATTAAAGATGTGGCCTATCTTACACATATTAAAATGATATTTTCTCATTGTTCAAACTGTTAATGTAATGGAGGCCATTGCTTTGGTTATACATTTTTTTAAAGTATTGCCACATATAAAAAAGATTTAGATATATAGAAATGAAAAGCAATTGATGGAAATGCAATTTGCTTCTTGAAATACTTGTATTTATACCCAGTGCATTTAATTTAGAAAAAATATACTATTATACCATAACTATTTAAATAATTTGAAAAGACACAGGAAAGCTATTATCATGTAATCATTCATGACTTTTAAATAAAACAATTATTTTCAATTATAGTTGGCATGTAATATTATATTTGTTTCATGTGTAAAACATAGAAATTCAACATTTATATAACTTACAAAGTGATCACCTCAAAATATCTAGTCACTATTTGTCACTGTGCATAGCTATGATAATATTACTTATTCCTTGTGTTATACATTATATCCCTGTGACTTATTTTATAACTGTAAGCTTATCCTTCATTCATGGTCTTGATTTATTACTAATTTTAATTTAGCCAAAAGATAATTTTAAAGTCAATATAATGATAGAAAATGTTAGTAATATTTCCAGCCATCAATATTTCTCACTAAATATATACATGGGTAACAGAAAAGTGCTACAGTTCTTATATTGTGAGAGTAAAAGGACTCACAAAAGTGTGAACAAACTTTCCATTTTGATAATAGGGACTATAAGATTTGTCAACAATAACATAGCTTGCTATTCAAAACATTGGTTGAATATGATTGTATCATTGTTCTGAAATATGTTTCTATCTCTGAGTATAACTCTTTTGTTTTCATTACCAAAATTTAAATATTGTTTAAATGGCCTTAAAGCAGAGCCATTTATATCTTCTGGGAACAGGCCTTTAGAGACTAAAGTGTACCAAGTACAATGAAGAAGGAAACACTTTGCTAATCTCACTCACAGTTCCATATTTCCAAGGACAATCAGATAAAACATGTATGACCTTCCATCTTTATTTTTTTAAATGAACCATGATTGAAACATTTATATATAATACATTCTTTAGAAGAGACCTTGCTAATAGCAAGGTTTTAAAAGATTGATGTTCAGAATTAAAATGACTTTGACCTTCAACTCCTAACTTCACAATGCCTTCAAAAGAAGCACTTGAAATTTCAATAAAAATTTTAAAAACTATATTTAATATATAACTAATGTAGATGGAGTATGCTGTTTTATTATAATAACAATCTTCGATAGAAATGATTCATGTTTAATACCTGCAGTTATTGTTTATTTAAATTTAAAAAAAATTGTCACGAACAGGGTAGGCAGACAGCCAAACCTGAAGGATGCAATGAAGCATCACTCCAGCAGGGTGCTGGGCAGAACTGGACCCTGTGGGAAGTGAGACAGGTAGGACAAGTCCAGCAGCAGAGAAAGCCATAAGAAAGGGCCAGATTCCTGTGGAATAAAGATTTGAAGCAAATTCCAGGTTTATAATAGTCGAAGATGAACCAGAATATAAAATGAAGTAAAAAGTTAAGGTGTATCCAGAATAAAAGACTCTGTGATCATGGTTTCTTCAAAATAGACATTTTAAATAACCTTTTATTATCAATAAAATATTTTAAAAGTTTATGTGAAATAATAATCTTTGTTATCAAACACATTTTCTTGGACTTAGAAAATATAACTGCACTATGGCTAGTGTTTCTCAAGTGTGTATCTCAAGAAACAGAGACCTATCAACTATGGCCAACCATGTCTTGAAGGTCAAGATAACTATTCAGTGTGAAAAGTGGTACAGATTATTAATTACTAATTTTAGCTGTCAAACATAACTGTCAGTCTTTTACTGCTATTTTGATAGTTCACTTGTCTGCACAAGTTTGAAGCAGATCAGTTTTAGTGGCTGCCTAGATGGTAACCCTCATGTATGAAGATTGAAAAATGCATTGCCTTGATTAAAGAAATGGCTCAGAGGGTTCCCTGGGAATTGGATGTTATGCTTTTAACCTGATAAAGCAGCCACGTTGGTAATAGCTGACTAAATCTGAAATGATAGAGTCTCTATGGGCTTGACAGTGACCTATTAGTGTTTGTGGGCAAGAAAGCTTTACAAAGTAGATCAGAATTATACTTGTGCCAATATGATTCTCTCCAAAATTTGAGTTGGAGATATGAGAGAGAAAGAAAGTTGTACAGTAATAGTGGAGATGGCACTGGGTAGGAACAGAAGTCAATTCTGAGAATGAGCCTGCAATCCAGCTGTAACTAAGCAGACAATGATGATGGGCTGAGAATACAATCTAGACTTTGGATCTTTTTTTTAATACTTACTCAAAGACATATTTATTAATTTGAGAGAGAGAAGAAAGGTTGGGGAAGAGAGAGAGAGAGAAAGACAGACAGAGAGACAAGCAGGAAGACATTGTTTGATTGCCTTCCATACATACTCTGACTGGGATTGAACCCACAACTGTTTTGCGTACTGATGATACTACAACCAACCCAGTCAGAGCTAGTCCTTTGATCTCTTTGAAAAAACAGTTTGTGAAATAATGTGAAATAAGCCAGGTAGTGAAAGACAAATACCATATGATCTCACCTATAAATGGAACATAATCAACAAAATAAGCAAGCAAGCAAAATACAACCAGAGACATTGAAATTAAGAACAAACTGACAGTAACCAGAAAGGAATATGGAGAACAAGAGTGGATTATAGGGGGATGGTCATCAAGGAACATGCATAAAGGATATGTGGACAAAGCCAAAGGGGGTAGATTCTGGGGTGGGAGAAAGGGATGGGTGGGGCAGTGGGCATAGTGGGGTGAAAATGGAGACAACTGTACTTGAACAACAATAAAAAATTTGTTTATTTTTTTAGCTGCAATGCTATCTTCTTGTCTTCATGAGATCCTTAAAATTTGTATTGCCAACAAGACGCTGTCAGTGGATTATCAGAGTGAGTATTTTTTTCCATAACATTTATTCTTACCTTCCTTAAATCTCATTACTCTTTTTAGGACCCATTTTTAATACTTAAGAACCTGTGATTTTTTTCACCAATGTTTCATAATCTTGTATAAACTTTGTTCTTCAGAATGCATAGTGAATAGCAGCCACTCCAAAATTCTCAGTAATTAAACTACTAAACAATGAAAAGATATTATGAAAAATCTAATGATTTTCCAGTTTATAAGACTTTCATTTTAACATACACTATTTGCTTTGCTCTTCACATCTCTGTGATCAAAGTACAGAGACTGCTAATTCTTTAAGCATGGCCCCCCAAATTAAAGTATTACAAAGAAAATATATTACTCCAAGAAAGTCAAAAGGGATTTTGTGACTCCAAATCCAATTCCCATATTTGTTCTCATATGCCATTAAATTTATATATTTAGATTTTAACAAAGAAATATTTTAATTAATAAGCTCCTGTTTCTCTTATTCTCTCTTATCTGTGAGTTTTTAGTTTCTTACCAGTCCTATACAGAACAAAGACTAAACTGCACTGAAACTTATCTGAGGATTTCAAAGAAACTTACTGTGTGATTCAGGTTTAAAAATGGTTCATATCAACTCACTTTTAGGTATATGAAGACACAGGAAAAATTGAAGTATCCCCTGAACTTTAAACAAGAAGTACAAAGCAACCAGAAACAGAAAATGATCAGGTTTTAATATACTACACAATTTTGCCTGTCCTCTGTTATGGACTGAATGTTTGTGTCACCCCAAATTTATATTTTGAAATTCTAATTTCTCATGTGCTGATATTAGGAGGTAGGGCCTGTGGTAATTATTAATGTCATAAGGGTGAACCCCTCATGAATGGGACTAGTATCCTCATAAAAAGGATGAAGGATCTCTTTCACTCTCTCCCCCCTCCATATGAAAACATGGCCGTTTATAAGCCAGGAAGAGAGCTCTCAATCAACATGGGATCTGCCAGGACCTTGGTCTTAAATGCCTCAACATCTAGAATTTTGAGAAATAAATGTTTGTTTTTAAGCCACCAAGTCTATGGATGATTCATTACATATGTCCAAGCTGAGATCATCTGAACTCTTCACTAACAGTTCTTGGTCTTTAGAAAAACAGAAATGTTAAGACATAAGAATGATGAAAGTATATTGAAGCCCTGCTTCCCCAAGAAAAGGCATAAGGGCTTTTCACTTTCCCACTTACATATTGTAAACAATTTTTCCATCTGCCCCTTTCATGACATCTAAATATTTTGCCTGATAAGTAAATGCAAGATTCACTTTCTCAGTCAATTACTCCTCTTTCCACACATACTTCCTTGTGGGTAGTTGTCCAGAAGACCCATTTACATATAAATTCTGTTAAAAAAAAAAAAGCCTGCAGGACAGCAAGCACTCCAGCAGAACTTTTCAGAACTGATAAAATGCCATCAAAGAATTTGAGGTATTTTTGGTATGGTATTTACACTGAGGATAAGGTGAGACAAACGAATCTTGATGCTGCTGAAGTTTCCACATGGAGACTTTTCTTGGGAGAATTACCCTTCTTTCTGCATCCCATTTTTTCCTGAAGCCTTAATTAAGCCAGTAAATGAATAATGACCTTTGTTTATTTAGTGATCTGATTTCTAAAGCTGTCACTACAGGGTTGTGGAATAATTTTATTTTGCATGTACATTCCTATTTTTAAATCTGAAGCTTCAGAATTCTAGATTTATATTGAATTAAAATCTTCCCAGAGGGCTCATGGTCAGGTGAAAGAAAATTGATGCATATAATGTTGTGATCCCCAAATGTGAATCTGTATTACCTTCCTATGAGACCCATTGAAAGTTACTGGATTGCATTTTACATGCCTTGAGGTTCTTTGGTAAACTTTAGGTAACACAGACAAATGATTGTTGAATTTGTTTTACATATGTCAGCTAAATAGTTTCTTCATTGGTTTTGACTGCATTCTCAACAGATCACCAGATATGCATGGTAGAATTAAATATCTTACATTTTTTTCTCCAATGTATTCTTTTTTTTTAATTTTAATTGTTGTTCAAGTAGAGTTTTCTGCCTTTTACCTCCATCCCAGCCCACTCCCCAGCCCTTCCCACCTCCCTCCCATTTTCACCTCCCTTGTTGTTGTCCATGTGTCCTTTATACTTGTTTCTGCAAACCCTTCCCCTTTTACCCTGAAATTCCCTCTCCTCTTCCCTCTGGTCCCTGTCAGCCTGTTCTCAATTTCAGTGTCTTTGGTTATATTTTGCTTGTTTGTTTATTTTGTTGATTAGGTCCCTGCTAAAGGTGAGATTATATGGTACATCTCACTTTTGCATAAAGCTAAAATATTACTTTGTATTAAAGGATAATTAAGTGGAGCAAAAGAATGCCTCTCTATGAAAGAAAACTATGTTTCAAAGTTCCTGTCATTTTACTTGTCATCATATCAGTGTGCTACCTCAGCATATATGAAATTTCTGGAGTAGCTATCAGGGGAGAAACAGCAGAGTTAGCAAATTGTAAATCCACTAAAGGAAAGAAACCAGATTTCATCTTCTGTTGTGTTATAAAAATTCTTCCACAATGTTATATAAAATGAAAATCAAACCAAGTTCAGTTCACCAAATGCATCTATTTAAAATTATTGTTTTTAATAAGAAGTAGATATATAGAGTAAATAAGAAAACAATAGAATAAGAAAATTAAAAACCAGAAGTACATTGGACAGGCAAATAGTAATAAAAACAATTTCATCCATATCTTCTTATGATTAATTTGCTACTTTTGGTAACCAGTTAAATATTGGATTACTGAAATCAAAACAATGCCCAAGTGAGTACCTCCAGGAGAGAGGGCTGACTAGCATTTAGGAAGTTTCCAATGTTGGCATCTCATTGAAATAACTAACATCCAGGACTTGGGTCATTCTCTAAGACACAGAAACATTGTTTACCAACATATAGAGAGTGAAACCTTCTTTCAGACATAAGGTCACATTAATTTAAGGTCCCAGAGACTAATATATAAAACTTAAGTTGCTTTATATTTATTTGCATTGCAGTCCTGGGATTCTTGTAAATGAGTTATTGAAGTTTCAATTTATTATGATCAATTTGTGTAAGACTGAGACATATGGAACCCATACCCCAAATAGTTTCAAAATCATATTTTCTGAGTTCTAAGTGGTTTTATTTTTAATGAAATGAAATCCGTATATTATCCAATTTGAGTGGACACGGGACTTTATTAACCACTGTTTTATAATAAGATTCAGTAAACTTCATGATATCACAAATAGACTTAGGCTGGTTCCCCCTATAATTTACTACCTACAGAGATGTAGAATTTTACTTTGCAGAGGACTGCAAACTATTCTCTCCTACCCTCATAATTAAGTAAGTGGTGACTACCTTTCTCTCAACAAGTAGGATAACTAAGATATTTTTATTTAGATATTTCATCTGTTAGGGAATGAAAGAATACTGTCTGAACACTAAGGACCACCATATTTTTAATATTATCAAGTGCAATTTTTTCACTGGAAATGATTGCAAATCAGCATTTTCAAAATTATGTAACATATCACACTCAAAAATCTTAACCAGATTTCCTAAGATGATTAGACATAAACCTAATTTTCAGTATGAGTAAAGAACCTTATAAATATTTATGGAATTGGAAAATTCTAAGTCCATCTCAATAGGGAGCTGATTCTGGAGGACAAAATGAATGTATTCAATTTGATCTATTTCTCTGTCTTGTTTTTGGTTTAGTCTTTATCTTCCAAGACCACATTCAGTGTTCTTGCTAACCTCCTCTTTCAAGATGACCCCAAATGTCACTGTCTAGGAAATTAGGGATTTTGGAGGTTGTTCACAATCTCTATCTGCAGCAGATTTTTAAATATTTTTAGTCTTTATATTATGAGGTTTATTGATCTTGATTGAATGTTTTCATTGAATTTATTTACTTCTGCCTACTTTCTATGATAATCACTTTGTTATTTTCGTGTTAGTTCCCATTTCCCCAACTTCCTGGCAATTACTTTTTCTATAGCCCTTTACTCTTATTTTCTTCACTGTATAAAGTTTATAGGGTCTGGCAAAAATAGCACTTGCTTCAGTGTGGTTGGTAAGGTAATAATATGAGTGTAATAATTTATACTTTCAATTTGAACATTTCACCCAAAATGTCATATGGTGTGCTTGAGTGTGACATAATGGCATGCTCATGATTTTGTAATAAAAGGTTTTGTAAAGGGGGGGAATGTGGGTGGGACGGGGTGGGCAGGGTGGAGGGGAGTGAAGGGGGAATATGGGACAATTGTAACAGCATAATCAATAAAAAAAGTAAAATAAAAAATAAATAAATAAATAAAATCTTAAAAAAAAGGTTTTGTAATAAAAATGGGACACTATTTGTGCCAGGCCCCATGTATTTTTCTACCTATCTACTATTGCTGGGGGTAGAAATAACTGAATTTTTTATCATAACCACCAGGAATAGAGCATTCCATCCTTTCTATGACAAGAAGTGGATACAACATATTTATTTTTTATTATTACCATTGTTATGTTAATGTTTCTGGACTGAAGGCATTAGAAGTAAAGCATATGTATCAAGTATGGGAGTAGCCCTAAGGTAGAGGTGACTTTTCTGCTATAGTGTCAGAAATATTACCACCAAAGTTTGCTTTGAATTATTTCCAGAAACTTCATCATGTGAAAGTTCTCAACTTGACTTGAAGACCATATAAATAGACTCCCCATTGTTTCCATATTTCTCCTTTCAACAGGAGGATTCTGCCTGTGCAGAATCCAATAACATGTATTTTTATGTTTCATTATTTTTGATATTATGAAGGTAAATAGCAAAATATTTCCAATCTCAAATCATTGTTAAGTGAAAATTTTTACTCTTTGCAAAAGTATGGATGGACATGGAAAACATTATGTTAAGTGAAATAAGCAAGTCAGAGAGGGGGAAATACCATATGATTTCACTCACATGTGGAATCTAATAAAAATACTGAACTAACAAGCAAAATAAAGGCAGGCTCATAAATAGAGAACAGGCTGACAGATCTGGGTGGGGTAGTAAGGGACAGAGGGATAGAACAAAATAGATTAAGAACTCATGGACACAATTGAAACAAAAGTGTGGTGTTCCCTGGGTTGGGGTGGGGAAGGGCAGCTTTAGGTAGAAGAGGATATGAGGAAATAAATGGTAATGGAAAAATTACAGTAAAAATAAACTATTAAAAAGAGAGATAAATTAATAATTTGAGGTTAAATACCAAAAATGTCCTTAAGTATTACTTGTCAAACATTTTATGTAAAACATATACATCTAGGGAATAATAATATCAACATGAAATAAATCAGCATACTGTTTAACTTGTCTTATTGTATTAATTTGTCTAACCTGTATTTCAGAAAAATTCAAATCATTCATTGACTATAAATCCAAAATTCAATGAAAAATTCTTCAATAAAAGCTCTTATTTAAACATTCATAGCAAAGGATGTATAGGCTTGTGTTGCTGGGTAGTGCAATTTCCTGCACTACAAGCTAATGACTTGCAGTGTCTCAGAGGCCTCACCTCATGACACAGTTGGTCTATGGAGCTACATGATCCAATCATGTTTTCAGCTCATTCTTGTATCACACTATAGAAAAGATCAAAGAGAAAAGTGGAGGTTAAAGTACTTGAGGAGTCTAAAATTAGAAGATTAACTATGTAGCTATAAAGGTCCTGACAAAATATAGTTTAAAACCATTTAAAAAGAGACTATTTAACAGTGACTATAGGATTAAGGGAAACAATAAGACTTGGTGAAACAGTAATAGCCTAGATGAAGCCACTGGTAATATATGTAGATTATTAAATGTTTCCAATGTGTCAAACTCACAGAAATAATTTAGTGCACAGGAAAAAATTATAGAGATCATCAAGCACCAATCTCCTTCACTGAGGATACCAGTCTCTATTCAATATATCATGCCAAATGCACTGTGACTTTGGATTCTCATGTTTCCTGACCAACATTAGTAGCAACATTTGTCAAACTTGGTCTCACGTTCTCTCTCTTAAAACTCTCACTTAGCAGACAAGTTCTCCTCTCTCAGTTTTTCTTTTCCCTCTCACTCCTCTGCCCCTCTTCCTCTTCCTGTCTCCATGCTACTCTCCTTAGTCCTCTCCTCTCCCTTCCTTTTCTCCTTCGTTGTCTCCCTTTTCCATTTCTTTCTCCCATAATACTGACAGCTCCTTTCTAGTTTCCTTTAAAGATATTTCTTTATATTTCGATCTCTAAATGTTTGACAACTCTAGGAATTAATACAAAAATCCCATTTCTTTGGATGCTTAGCAGATTAAGCTTAATGTACCCGGCTTGTCAAGACCTAGCAATTTCCTGGATTCAGGCAGATGGAAGAGAATGGGTGGAGCCCTGGGGACGCTTGACACACCTTTACTGGTGGCGGGGCAGTGAACCACACAGGCTGCAAGTTGTGTGTTTCCCAGTGGGGAGCCCTGAATACCTTATATACTAAATGAAGACAAAGCTGGCAGTAAGCCAGTATATGTTATATAACAATGAAATTCTGCTCATGCAAGCCCCACTCAATGTCATGGCAACCATTTATCCAACCCAGCCTCAAGACTATGAGAACACTACTTATCAGGCCCATTCTCAAGGTTATGGGAAACTGCTTCTCTTAGTTGCCCAGACATCTGGGTAAGGAAGCTAGACTTCCTCCATTTATCCTAGAGTACCCAAAACTTAATATCTGATATTCACCAACACCAAACCTGCTCCACTTTTGGTGTTTTCAGCTTCAATAAATAGAGATTATGTCTTTCTTTAACTAAAAAATACTTCAGATCATCAGTAACTATTCTCATTGTCTGACACTTCACCTCAGTCTTTTTGTTCTGTCACTTATATTAAATGATATGTGGATCAAATTTTTTAGCCTCAGTAATATGGATTTTCATCTTCCCAGACAATAACAACATTTTCCTTGCTCCTCGCTGATCAAATACTAAATAAATATTTTTTCCTTTGGGTTTTCAATATAATAGTATTGCACTCCAAACTACCAGCATTAGTATTAATCAAAATAATGCAAACTGCTGTAATAGATACCATAAAATCAGTTACTTAATATCACTAAAGTTATTTCTTGCGTAAAGTGTAATCAAGGTTGTAGGTTCTCCTGAAATATTAAACTATGCCATTATAACCAATAGCCCCCCAGTGCATTGAAGAAGGAAAGAGTGAAATGGAAAAGCAGCTAAGCTCTTCTTTAGTGGTTTCTACTTATTGCTTGGAACTAATCACAGTCCCCACAAACCTGCAAACTTGGGAAGTACAGCCATCAGGTTGACATACATAAGGATCAACAATCCAGCCATACTTACTTTTAACCTTTTACCCAATTTCTCCCAAGTAAAAAAACTTTTATTTTTTGACTTTAAATTCATATAATACTGAATAATCAATTCAGACTTATTTTTTATGACTGCTAAAAGTAGAGAGCTGATTAAATTAGTCTCTTTATCCTTGTTGTTTTCAAATTTACATTACTTGTATGAACACACAATTATTATTTTTTGAAACCTACAAATTGTTACCTAAAATATTCCATCAAACATTTATATTATTATTATAAAAATGTAGTACCTGATAATATTAATATTGACTTTTACAATAATACTGCACTGAATATACAATAATGGATTCATAATACAACTTATTAAAAATGTTATCTTCATTAATACACAAAACCTTATTTCTCTTTAAATTTTATTTTCATTTCACTGCATGGAAATTCACACTAATTTAATGTAGCTTTATGATGATAAATTATTAATTTGCTTACCCATAACATTTCTATGCAACAAAATAAGTAGAGATGGAAATTTACTTATTAATTTTTAAAACTTTTCATTCTAATACATAACCTTAATTTTTAAGGAATTTCTTCTGGATTGAGCTATTATTAATATTAAAGTTAAAAAGTATTTGAACCAAACATCATAAACCACAACAAATAAGTAAATAGTGAATATAAATGTTATATAATTGTATCTCTGAATAAATTATTTATAAATCTGTTGCTAGAATAAAACATTCATTATAATTATTTTTTGTTTTTGTTAGATAGTAATAGTCGGAACTTTTATTTATGTGTATCAATAAACAGAAACTGAAGAATTTCAGTGATGGCAGTGGCACTCAATGTTTTGAATACATTACCATTCATGTTCTCCTCCCTCACCCCAAAATATCAAAAAGTAGTGGTAGTAAGTGAAATTTATTATTTTTTGGTGATAAGTTGAGAAAAAATGAGCTTTTTATATTTGAAAATGAGCTTTTTATATTTACTTTTGTATTCTTGAAAAAAATATAAAACCATTCTGATTTTCAAAAAACTATTACTCATTCAGAGTTTCTCATCGCTGTTTAACATATCAAAAATATTTTACCAGCACTTTTAAGTGATAACATGTTATACATATTTAACTTAATATAATCAGAAAGTGTGAACAAATTAAAAAATGAATTTTTAATATATTTTATTGATTATGCTATTACAGTGGTCCCATTATTTTCTCCCCTCTGTTCCCCTCTGTCCGGCACACTCCATCATCAGCATTTCCCACTTTAGTTCATGTCCATGGGATATACATACAAGTTCTTTGGCTTCTACATTGCCTATACTGTTCTTAACCTGCCCCTGTCAATTTTGTACCTACAATTTATACTTCTTATTCCCTGTAACTTTTCCCCCAATCTCCCCATTACCCCTCCCTGCTGATAACCATCCATATGATCTCCATTTCTGTGATTCTGTTCCTGTTCTAGTTGTTTGCTTAGTTTATTTATGTTTTTTTTTTTTAGGGCCAATTGTTGATAGTTGTGATTTTATTGTCATTTTAGCATTCATATTTTTGATCATCTTCTTTTTCTTAGGTAAGTTTCGTTAACATTTTGTATTGCAAGGGGTTGATGACGATGAACTCCTTTCACTTGACCTTATCTGGGAAACAGTTTATTTGCCCTTTCATAAATAATAGCTTTGCTAGATAAACTGGGATGCAAGTCCTTCCTTTTCATGATTTTGAATACTTCTGTCCAGCCCCTTGTTTCCTGCATAGTTTCTTTTGAGAAATCAGCTTGTAGTCTGATAGGAACTCCTTTGTAGGCAACTGTCTCCTTTTCTCTTGCTGCTTTTAAGATTCTCTCCTTATCTTTAATTTTGTGTAATGTAATTATGATGTCCCTTGGTGTGTGCTACCTTTGGGGCAACTTCTTTGGGACTCTCTGAGCTTCCTGGGCTTCCTGGAGTCTATTTCTTTTGCCATATTAGGAAAGTTCTCCTTCATTATGTTTTCAGATAAGTTTTCAATCTCTTGCTCTTACTCTTCTCCTTCGGACACCCCAATGATTTGGGTGTTGGAAGGTTTAAAGTAATCTCAAAGGTTCCTAAGCCTCTCCTCAGTTTTTTGAATTCTTGTTTCTTCATTCTGTTCTAGTTTAATGTTTATTTCTTCCTTCTGGTCCAAATAGTTGATTTGAATCTTACTTTCCTTCCCTACACTGTTGTTTCCCTGTATATTTGTCTTTATTTCACTTTTCATAGCCCTCACTTTTTTCTCAATATTGAGAACATACTCAACCATTTCTGTGAGCATCCTGATAATGAGTGTTTTGACCTCTGCTTCTAAGAAGCAAATTATAACCAGAGACATTGAAATTAAGAACAAACTGACAGCAACCAGAAGGGAGATGGAAAGGAATGGTGGGGGTATTAAGGAGAAAGGTTTTCAAGGAACATGTATAACAGACACATTTTTTCCTGATTCTGATTCTGATTTCATTGCTGTTGTTAAGAATACCTTTGATTTCTGATTTTGACTTTCTGATTCTGTTTTGCCAAATTAGCTTATGTGGTGGAGTAGTTGTTTGGTGGAGTCTATAGGATTTTCTATGTATATTATTATATAATTCACGAACAGTGACAGTTTTACTTCCTCCTTTCTAATTTGGATGCCTGTCATTTTTCTTTCTTGTGTTATCACTGTGGCTAGTACTTCTCATACTATACTGAACAGAAGTGGTGAAAGTGTACATCCTTGTCTTGTTCCATAACTTAGTGGGAAAGCTTTTAGTTTTTGCCTGTTGATGTGATGTTGGCTTAGTTTCTTATATATGGCCTTTATGGTGTTGAAGAATGCTCCCTCTACTTCCACTTTGCTGAGGGTTTTTTTTTTTTTTTAAATCACAAATGGGTGCTGTACCTTATCAAATGCTTTTTCTGCATCTATTGATCTGATATTGTGATTTTGTTTTTCTTTTTGTTTATGTGATATATAATGATTATATGATTTTTTAATGTTGTATCATCCTTGCATCCCTTGGATAAATCCCACTTGATCATGGTATATGATCTTTTTAATGTGTTCCTGGGTATGGTTTGCCAATATTTTGTTGAGGATTTTAACAACCGAGGGATATTGGCCTGTTGTTTTCTTTCTTTGTTGTTTATCTGGTTTTGGAATCAGGACAATGCTGGCTTTATAAAAACAGTTTGGGAGTCTTCTGTCTTCTTGGATTTTTAGAATAGTCTAAGAAGGATAGGGGTTAGCTCTTCCTTAAACGTTTTGTAAAATTTTCCTGTGAAACCATCCAGTCCAGGACTTTGATGTGCTGGGAGTTTTTTGATTACTGCTTCAGTTTCATGAGCTGTTATTGGTCTGTTCAAGCTTTCTACTTCTCTTCATTCAGTTCTGGGAGATTACATTTTCCTAGAAATTTGCCCATTTCACCCTGGTTTTCAAATTTCTTGTTTGTTGTTTGTAGTTATTTCTTATGATTCTTTGTATTTCTGTGATATCAGTTTTAATCTCTCCTCTTTCACTTCTGAATGTGTTTATTTAGGTCTTCTCTTGTTTTTTTTCTTACTATGTCTGCTTAAAGGCTTCTCAATTCTGTTCAAAGAACCACCTCCTGGATTTACTGATATTTTGGTTTGTTGCTTTAGTCACTATGTTTTTTATTCTCTTCTGATCTTGGTTATTTCCTTTCTTCTATTCTCTCTTAGCTTTCTTGAACAACAATAAATTTTAAAATTAATTAATTAATTAATTAATTAAAATGATTAAATAAAAAACTGCTTGTACTTATAATATTTTGGGTATTATTTCCACCCTATAACTTCCATAGCCTGTAAAGACTTTACATTCTGCCTGGGGAACACATAGTTATTTTCATCGTCCTTCAGAATCACACAGAAATCCAAGAATTTACCTGGATAGACATTCCACTATCACCTCTGTACCCTCCCATAAGTTTTCTTTAAAATCAATGTTCTCTGACAGCATATTTGGAAGCAACCGGGATGAGTATGTATCTCTTCTGATGATATTTATTTTGTGCATTTATTTATTATCTTCTGTGCATTTATTTATTATCTTCTGTGCATTTATTTTTTTCAGAGCATTTGAATGAGTGCTTACAATGTTTTAGACAATTATGCAATGTTTACTATTAACTGGCTATAACCTCAAGCCATTAATTGTGAGATAGAATTCAGGGATATTATGGTAAAAATTCTTGGGGGCTAAATCCTTATAATCAAAGCCATTGTAAATCTAATAAGCTACTGATCACTACAGATATTACAGTGGAAAAAATATAGATTGTATGATTTTTGTTGTCTATAATAGCTAGACATATAAAAGATATCAACTTCAAGAGTATCTCAGCAGTTAGAAAGATGATATCATTTGAAAATCACATTTTGTTTGGAGTCTAACTAAAGCTTGAAATTAAATAAAAATTTTAAGATTTATTCTTCGTGAAGGGAAAAATTTCTACAAATATCTTATGAATGGAAATAGTCAAGGTTCATGTGCTCTATTATTAAAATCTTTGGCAGGATTTTGTAGCCAATTTCAATTCATGCTGTTACACTTATGTACCTGACTTCTATAGGCCTATGCTTCAGATTTAGAAACAGCACACTAAATTTGATGATCTGGAATCACTTGAAATAGCAATTAGCAACTCCCCTATTCTTCATCCAGTAAAATAAGCCAAGTGCAGCAATAATTTTTCAAAATAGCTTGTCAGGTATAGGGCAACATCTAATCATTTGCATTAAATTATAAAAAATATATCATTTCATCATATAAAATTAAATTTTTATGTATGGCTATATTTTTCTCATTACTGAAAGACTGGAATATTTTTGAAATGTCAATAATATCTATAATCTGACAGTAACCAGAGAGGTGATGGGAAGGAATACAGGAGAGGAAGGGGGCAAGGGTTTTCAAAAACAACTATATAGGACACATGGGCAAAACCAAAGGGGACATGGAAGCAGGGGAGCAAGGTGGGAATGACTGGAGTGGGGAATGGAGTGGTGAGGCGTAAATGCAGATGACTGTACTTGAATGACAATAAAATATTTTTTTAAATAAATAAAAATAAAAATCATAAGTATTGTCCCTTAAAACAAGGAAAGAAAACAAATGGGACCTCATCAAAATAAAAAACTTCTGCATGGCAAAAGAAAACAGTATTAAAATAAAAAGAGAACCAACTATATGAGAAAACACATTTGCCAATGATACCTCAGACAAGGGTTTAATCTCCAAAATATATAAAGAGTTTACATGACTCCACTCTAAGAAGACAAGCAACCCAATTAAAACATAGGCAAAGTACTTGAACAGACACTTCTCCAAGGAGGACACACAGAAGATCCAGAGACACATGAAAAGATGCTCAATATCACTAGCTATGAGAAAGACGCAAATTAAAACCACAATGAGATACCACTTCACACCTGTCAGAATGGCTATCATAAACAAAGCAACAAACAGCTGTTGGAGAGGTTGTGGATAAAAGGGGACCCTAGTACACTGTTGGTGGGAATGCTGACTGGTGCAGCCACTGTGGAAAACAGGATGGAACTTCCTCAGAAAACTGAAAATGGATCTGCCTTTTGACCCAGCAATTCCACTGCTGGGATTATATCCTAAGAACCCTGAAACATCAATTCAAAAGAACTTATGAACCCTAATGTTCATAGCAGCACAATTTACAATAGCTAAGTGCTGGAAGCAACCTAGGTGCCCATCAGTAAATGAATGCATCAAAAAACTATGGTACATTTACACAATGGAATTCTATGCAGCAGAAAGAAAGAAGGAGCTCCTACCCTTTACAACAGCATGGATGGAACTGGAGAATCCATTGTGCTAAGTAAAATAAGCCAAGCAGTGAAAGCCAAATACCATATGTCACCTTTAACAAGAACCTAAACAACAAAACAAACTAACGAGCAAAATATAACCAAAGACACTGAAATAAAGAACAGGTTTACAGTGACCAGGGGGGAAAGACTTTCAGGGGAATTTCATGGGAAAAGGGGAAGGGTTTACAGAAACAAATATAAAGGACACATGGACAAAAAACTAGGAGGATGGAAATGGGAGGGAGGTGGGAGGAGGGATAGATGGGTGGGTTGGGATGGGAGTAAAGGACAGAAAACTGTACTTGAACAATATTTAAAATAATTTTTTAAAAAAGAAAGCGATTGCAAAAAATAAATGAATAATTATAATAAAAAGCATAAATATTGTCAGTGCCAAAAAGTACACATTGAATATAATTATACCTGTCCAAATATCCACTTTCTTGTTGATTGAAACACATGAGCATATAATTATCTAATAGCTTTGGCTTTGGATTTTTTTTCTATACTAAATACTATGATTTATAACAAATTTTAAAATGTGTTAGTGTCTTAGTGTTTTCTGGTGTGGTTCATTTGATGATTATATTAGATTCTTAATTACATAATTTTTCACATTTATTCATATGTATGTTTCTATTTAATATAAACATTGAGGATTTTTTAAAAGATTTTATTTATTTATTTTTAGAGAGGGAAGGGAGAGAGAAAGAGAGAGGGAGAGAAACATCAATGTGCGGTTGCTGGGGGCAATGGCCTGCAACCCAGGCATGTGCCCTGACTGGGAATCAAACCTGCAAAGCTTTGGTTCACAGCCCACGTTCAATCCACTGAGCTATGCCAACCAGGGCCTAACACTCTGAGGATTTTAAGGTGTGTATTTATCTATGTGTCTGATTTTATGCCAATATCATACTGTTAGGGTTACTATAGATTTGTAATATAATTTTCAATTAGGAAGGTAATGCTTTCAGCTTTGTTCTTTATTTCTCAAGACTGCATTGGTTATTTGGGGCTTTTTTAGTTCCAAAAATCTCTTCAGATGTAATTAATGTGGAAAGATCATTGTCCATTGTTCCTAGGAGTTAGCTTATAGATCCTTGGAATTTCCTGAGTGATATGAGTGTCTTTTTTATTCATGATGGTTTATGCTAGCAAAGTGACTCACTGTGAGTCCCTGGATAGCTTATGCCAACACTATGGCTCAGGATGGGGGCTGGTCAGAACACAAAGATAGATCTTGTGATTAGAGTGTTGGGGCTTTGAGTCATGTGATCACTTGATCACAGTTTGATCACTGAGAAGACATGAAGAGGCTGGAGATCAAATTCAAAGGTGTGGACAATGATTCAATTAAGCATTCCTATATAATCAAATTCCAATCCAATCAAAACTCTGAACATTGAAGCTTGGTGAGTTTCTCTGCTTGGCAGTTTTCAAATATTGTCAGCCACTGATATGCCATGATGGTCACACATCCTGAGTCCACAGAAAGAGGACCCTAGAAATCTTTATGTTTGGATCCCCTCTTAGACCTCATCTGACTGGTTCTAATTTTTATCCTTTTCTACAATAACACTATAATTATAAGCTGAGTGCTTTCCCATGTTGTGTCAGTTGTCCTAGCAAATTAACAGCCTGAGCAGGTAATGGGAAACCACCAATTAGGAGCCAGTTAGTTTAGAACTGAGGGTGGTACTAGAAACCCCAGATTGTAGCTGGTGTCTAAAGTAAGGGCAGTTCTCCTGTAGATATTGTGCCCTTAAACTATAAAGTTTGGCCTAATTCAGGGTCGTTGGTATCAGAAGTCATTACAGGTATTTTTTTAAAACAAAATATATGAGACATTCTTGCATCAACTAAATATTTTACATTTACTTCATTTTTTCTGACCTTGTGTCACCAAATATTCAAAATGAAAAAAAGTAGGTTTATAGTTGTTAGTATGGAAAAAAAACTTGCAGGTTTTCATTACTACAATAGCTTTATTAATGCAAAACAATGTCACTCACAGCTATAAACCTACTTTTGCCCACCTCTTTATGTATTGTCAATATAGAATCAGCCACTAATTCTTAGTACATGAGTAGTTATTGATTTCTTTCTTATGGCTTATACAGAGTTTCTCAGACAAATAAAATTAGAGTGTTTGTACTTTTTTAAGTAAAAGGCAAACATCATGCATTCTGAGACAAAGGAAACTCACTATTATTACATAATTCTGCTAGATAATTAAATAAATGAATAACAGAGGCTCCAATATTAACTCACATTGGATAATCATGAGGAAAACATACCACCACTTAATCAAAGAATCTAAAATGATATAGTCCCAAGTCTATTCAAACCATAGAATTGATGTAAGGATTTAACAACTCTATCTCCATTATTGAAATCAAAGGCTAGAGTTAAGTTCAGTAAGTTAATTGACTTGTATTTCAGTTGTGATTTTCAATATGCAACTAGGGTTGAACAGATCTGTAACCAGCAATCATGCTCCCTCCTTCCATCTACCTTCACACTCCAGTGACCACAACGCCTTGACAATTTGAAAATTGAAAGATGCTTTGTAGAACTGCTGTTATTTTCTGATGACACAAAAGTACTTCCCCAGCAAAAAAAAAAAAAAAAAAAAAAAAAAAAAAAAAAAAAAAAAAAAAAAAAAAAAAAAAAAAAAAGAATTAAACAAATAACATAAGCAAAATGAATACAGAAATTCTAACTTTTCTGTGAAAAATAGCACAGATTGATTGAATATAATTTTTTCTATAAATGTCTGAAATTTTAAACTACTAAGGAAAAGGTATGTGAAACATTAAGAACTTCAACTGTGCATTATTCCATTGAACTATTTTAGAAATTACTGAGCAGCAGTTCAAGAAATGAGTCATTTAAAATTTGCATTAAAAACAATGCCAAATGGTAAAATGTCATTAGGTCCAGCTGAGGTACAGAGTTACTCAGAACATCCTGGGAAATCTTACTCATCACTTTCATATTAAATTTAGATTGGAAAACACTTTTAAAAAATAAAGTATATTTAGAGACATAATAATATTCACAGGGCCTGGGAAGTAGACTTAGTTAGCATTTATGTACATGGAAAATAAAAAGGCCATTTTACAAATAGAGGAAAATTTGCTAGTCTAAAAAACTAGACTTTTTTGAAGTCAGTAAAATAAGAAAAGAAAAACCTAGTGGGCAGAATTTATATGCCCACTAAATGATTTGAGACTCAGCTTTCTATTGCTAAATATACTCAATTACTCAGACTAGAGGTCTCTTGCCTTTTAAAATATACCAAAAGGTAAATAATGAAGTAACTATTTAAAATAAAAAAGATATATTTTGATTTTGGAAGACAAGGGAAACATTACATATATGTCATAATCTTCCTTTCTACTAATTGCATGTCTTGCTCCTATATATAGCCTAATCCCCACTAACAGCTCCCTTAAACATGTCATGTGCCGTCAAGCTTCATGCTCTTGTTAATTGAGTAGCCTCACCTAGATGAAATGCGATTCTTTCTTGGAAACTGACACAAGCTGCAACCTAAATGAATAGATCCCTGTGACTTGACTAAGTGATCTTTAGTATAGCTTTGTTCACTAACATTCAAACTCCATCACTTGACATTGACTGAATAACAATTAATGGGTCCAGGGAGATAGCCAAAGACCAGCGGGCATATGGTGACACAGCCTTTAGAATAGAATTATGATTTAACAGTGTAAGTTTGGTAAGTAAGATATTAGACCTGATTTCAGGTCATCACAAATAAAATACCATGTTTATGGTAATTAGGCTCATTGAAATTTGAGGCATCTCTGCTATGTTAAGGGGAATAAAACAGATGAAGTCTGAGTCATTTAAACACATTAATTTTAATTTATAACTTGTGCAAGGAAACATAAAATTACTTCACACATTTTTATTCATGTGTTAAAGGTTTTAACTCAGTTTTAATGGGGAAAATAAGCAAATGAAACAATGAGCTCAAAGGAGAAGTCAGGAAGTATGGATTTATATGTAGCAAAGTAAAAATAATGAACAAATAGACATAAAACTGACTTTCTCTATTAGGGTGGAGAAGATAATAGAATATCCATTATAAAGAATTTATTTACATGTCCATAGATCAGAATTATTTGCTTTGTATGTGTTATCTGCAACCTGAAGAGCTATAAAATACCCCATCAGTGTGGAAAGAAGGGAATTGTCTATAAGGATGTGTTCTAAACAATGCAGTTTTTCATTAAAGATATCTAGTAATTTTGTTTATTTCAATTTTTAATAGTCACCACTTTGTGATTCAAAAGTTATTTCAATGACAGGTTACTCAATCCAAAGTTTAAGTTGGACCTTATGATTTATATAGGTGGAGGCAAAATAATTATTTACAGATGAATTTTTTTAAATTTTCTGGAGGCCTTTAGAAGAAAACAGACTACACTTGTAATAAAAGCTTCCATTATATTCTCTCTTAACTATAGGAAAACAAATCTAAGAAAATCTCTCCACCAGACTATTAATTGTGATACCCATGAATTCAGGAGTATTCCTTTCTTCTCAAGGTGCCTGAAATACTCAGGTTCCTTGACTATTGGAGGGTGTCCTTTCTTCATCACTCATAAAACTGGGACCCTACAAGCCAAAGAATTTCTGAGAGGGTTCTCAAATGTTGGCTCCTTTTAGTAGACCTCAAAGTAGTTTGTCCTACCTGGTTAAATGAGCATCCTTCTCAGATATGATATTATACAGAAGATCTTAGCTGAGCAACCAATTCTTTCATTATATTCTGATAAAAAAAAAAGACTGGTTCTCAAAAAGACTCAAGGAAGAGTTTCTTTTTCAAAAATTTTATTTATTTACTTTTAGACAGAGGGGAAGGGAAGGAGTAAGAGAAGGAGAGAAACATTAATGTTTGGTTGTCTCTCACATGCCCCCCACCAGTGGGGTCCTGACCTGCAACCCAGGCATGTGCCCTTGTTACAGGGTGCAGCCAAGAGGGGGGACCCCAAATGGACATTTAAAATGGGGTCCAGAACTCAAGGTGTTCAGAAAATACTAGGATGTCCTACCCCGCCCCCCAGGTGTGGGTGGGGGAAAGGGAAAATGGAGCAGGCCCATTGAGAGCTGTTTTGCATAGCAACAGCTCTGCAGCTAACCTCTGGGGTGTGGTCATTTAACATATCTATAACCTTTGACTGGCTACATAGATATGTTAAATAGCTATGGCCATTCTCTGAGCCAGGGGGGTGGAAGTAACTTCCCCACCAAGATGTAACTGGAGGAGGCAGGTCCCCTGAGTTACAGCACCTGCGTGAAAGCTTGGAGATGATTGGCTCCATAACATGGGGCCACACCTGCCCAGACCCATGATGGTGACCAGAAAAGCTGGAAAGGATAGCAGATTGAGGGAAGGTGTGGCCAAGTGTGGGAGGAGCCGGGAGTGGGGCTGCAGAGGAAGATTGGCGCGGGGATTTAAGCCCAGGCGCGGGGATTTAAGCCCAGGCGCGGCAGCCATAGAGGGGAGAACCACGTGGATTTGGCTGAATACAGGGCTCCCGCATCCCTGTGAGGAGAGAACCACGCGGACTTGGCTGAGTACAGGGCTCCTGCATCTCTGTGGAAGAGAACCATGCGGCTTTTGGCAGAGTAGGGGCTCCCACAGCCCTGTGGGAGAGAACGACGTGGATTTGGCTGAGTACAGGGCTCCTGCATCTCTGTGAAGAAGAACCATGCAGCTTTTGGCTGAATGAGGACTCCTGTGGTTCTGGGGGAGAGGGGACCACGCACCTTTGCCAGAGTGGGTTCCCCCACAGCAGTAGTAGGGGGAACCATCACCCGGTTTTAGCAGAGATTCTGGCGACACAGCTGATGGTGCCGAGAACCGAGAGAGGCCTACCAGCCGAGCACGGATTACTGGGAATAACCAGACACTGCCTGAGACTGGACTTCTATTTCCTTTCCTGAGATACGGTACCCCAGACTGGGCAAGGGGGAAGGAAGGACTGTGTGCATTTGTGGGTGTTTTAAGGGACTTTGGGATTTTGGTAAAGACATTAGGTCACTACTTTAAGTTTGTATAGCACTAAATAAATGTTTCCTTTCCTTTTCACGAATCTCTGGCATTGAGAGATATCGTTCCTTTAAGGCGGCGGACAAGACTGACCTGAGTCTCTTTCAGTAATAGTATCACCGTCCCAGGCCCCCCTTGTTTTGCTCTGTAACACCCTGACTGGGAATTGAACCAGTGACCCTTTTGTTCACAGGCCAACACTCAGTCCACTGGGCCATACCAGCCAGGGCTCAAGAAAGAGTTTCTGATTTTGGAAAAGGGTTGACAGAATAAAATATCATTTAAAGACTTTTTTTTTTTTCAATTTAAAGAACTATCTACTAAGTTCTTAGGATTCCATGATAGCACAAGAAACAAAGAGATTTCCTTATATATTTGGAAAATAGTAAACTCAACAATGTTCCAAATAAATACATGTATCATCCTTTAACCATTCATCAGTCCTATGTAATTAAATATTGCTCAGCTTGATCTTGGATGAGTGGTTAAATGAAGTTGTCAACTTGTTGAGTAAGAAGTTCTGGGAAACACTGAACTGGAACAGTGAAAAAGCTTTCTGAGTGATGCCATCAGTAAGTAGCCTAATTCCATGGATCTGTTCTTAGAAGTAATAGTATCTTAAGTGTCTAGAACAGTATTTTTCCATAGGACTCTGAGACAGTTTTTTGTTGAAGACACAAATCCTAGACTAGAGCTGATTGCAGAATCCCCATGGAAGCATGAGAGAAAAACAAAATCAGGTGATGGAGACATAAGATGCTGTGATTAATTCATTCCTGCTGATTTTCAAGTGTAAAAACCTGATGAGAGTTCATGAGAACTCTAGTGAGACTGACAAGGAAATACTGGAGCTCTTGGGCATGCTAGAGAGGATAATAAAGCCATTTCAAAAAAAGTCTTAAGAAAAAAGTCCCTAATTATAGAAGTATCATTTAAAAAATGACAATCTTATTTATATTAAATGTAAGTTTTACAGAGAAAAAAGTTAATATAGAACATAATAATAAAACAGGCTAAACATATATATATATTTTTTTTGTTTTGTTTTGTTTGGGTTTGTTTATTTTCAAGTACATACCAAGAATAAAAAATATTAATCATACAGTATTGGTTAGACATTTGTGTTATTAAATTCCATAGGTAAGTCTAACGTGTATTATCCAGTTGAAAAACACTAGCATAGAAGATACCAGATTTAAATTAAAGATGTAAGATTATGGACAAGTTATCCTTTTAAGGACTGAAACAATGAATGATAATAATATGTGGTTATTGCCTTTTATTATTAGGAAAAGTATCACCGGTTCTGATAAATATAGTAAAATTTGACAAAATTTTCAGGCTAACTCTATCTGTGTATTTTCCAAGCTTAAAGATATAGAAATTTCTAGGGAATTCTTATAAAGCATATGTAATTTCATATTATTGATACTAATAACATTTTCCTATGTAGCTTTAATCTATGAAAAGTTAATCATGTCTTCTAATTAATACCTCTTCTAGTCCAGCTCATTAGCAGTAACATCAATAAGAATACTATGTTCTTTTTTAAAAAATATTTTATTTACTTATTTATATTTTATTCACTTATTTTTATTTTATTCTCTTATTGTTGTTCAAGTACAGTTGTCTCTATTTCCCCCCCTCCACTCCCCCCACCCCAGTCATTCCCACCTCCTACCCTCCATTCTGCCCCTCTTTGGCTTTGTCCATGTGTCCTTTATACATGTTGCTTGACAACCCTTCCCCCTTTTCCCCCCATTCTTCCCTCCCACCTCCCCTCTGGTTACTATCAGTTTGTCCTTAATTTCAATGTCTCTGGTTTCAATTTCTGTCTCTGTCCTTAATTTCAATGTTTGCTTGCTTGTTTGTTTTGTTGATTAGGTTCCACTTATAGGATCTTACCTATAAATGGAACCTAATCAAGAATACTATATTCTCACAGCCTTCTATTTATAGGAGGAAAGAATAAATCTTTGTAATTTTTCCAGGGACCATTGGAAAATATAAAAATTGATATTTTGTACAAAAATATCCTGGATATTATGTTTTATTGTCAGGATCTGATCTGGAAAATCCTTTCTCAGTCCCTGATGACCCCCTGCCCCTAAATATCAAGGAGATTTGACACTTGATTAACATAGAACCATAAATTCTGGAGAACGATACAGGGTAACCCATTTTATTCAAGTGGCAATAAAATGTTTGATAATAAACATACAAGGTAACACATATATCAAAATCTTATCTCTTTCATGATGGAGATATCTTTGTTTCTTTGAAAAACCAAGGGCATAATAGAATGAACAACAACAACAAAAAAAACCCAGAAAATTACTATGGGAAAGACTGAATCTAGGCAGACTGCACAGAAAAAAATAGAATATACTTTCATATTATAAATCAGGAAACAATAAATCATGGAAACATGTTCACCAAAATTGGTTAACTTTGCTAATAATTTAACATTATATAACATTTTAGACTCATATATGATAAAAAGACAAATAAAATTCATTTTTCAAGTTTTATCCTTTTATGCTTATTTATATTCTTTTTTTTGCATTTATCACATTACAATTAATTAATTAATTATTGTTCAATACAGTTGTCTCCATTTTCACCTCACTTTGGCCCCCTGTTCCACCCATCCCTGTCTTCCACCCCAAAACCTACCCCTTTTGAATTTGTGTGTATGTCCTTTATACATGTTCCTTGATAGACTTTCCCTTATTTTTTTCCATCATTCCTGCCCCACTTCCCCTCAGATTACTGTCAGTTCTTTAATTCAGGTTTCTGGTTATATTTTGCTTGATAAAAAACTGAAAACTTACTTTAACATATTTCTCAAGGGTGTGTGAGGTTAAACTAATTTCATAATAGTACCAAAAATTACAAGTATATGATACATTTAGTGTTATATTCAAATGACTCAATCAATATGTTTTTTAAATTCTCAGTTTCAATTTCAACACAGTGAATATTGATTGTTTTTTACCACAAAGACAAAATTTGGGGCCAGTCATTAAAAAGTTTTAGTGATTAAAGTTTGGAGATTGGGAGAACAAATGAGAACACACATCAATACACACACATTTTTCTTTAAAAGCAGAAAGCAAACACTCATAGTTTTTTTTATATCATTACTACTGCTAAGTATAGACTCACCACTTTTATTTATTTTATTTTTTTAATATATATATTTTTTATTTTTAGACAGAGTAGAAGGGAGGGAAAAAGAAAGGGAGAGAAACATCAATGTGTGATTGCCTTTCATGTGCTCCCACCGGGAAGCCTGGCCTGCAACCCAGGCATTTTTATTTTCCCTGACTGGAGATCAAACCAGCAACCTTTTGATTTGCAGGCCTGTGCTCACTTCAACTGAGTGTATCAACCAGGGCTCAACCACTTTTATTGATTATACTTTTTAACCAATATAGTCTCTATCACTGTGGTTAGCAACTCATCTGATTTGTCTTGGTTTTACCCCTGAAATTTCCACATCCCAGGGAAACCTCTCAGCCACAAGCAACTGGGAAGAGAAGGAAATGAGAACTGTCTGTGAATATCAGCATGTCAGTGACTTATGTAGTGGAGAGCACAACTTTCTCTATGTACAAACTTCTCAAAATGGGAAAATGTGGGCATGATCATTAATATGAAACATATATTCTCTTTGTGGTATGGAAAAATAAAATGCAAAATCATTTGACTTATAATTATGTTTTGTAATTAAGATTTCAGTCATCTGATTATTTAAAAATTATCTCAGTATCCAATGATTATTTATTAGTTAACTAAATGTCAATCTGTGGTTTGAAATCATAAAGATCTTGAAAATTGTCTTCAAGTGGTCATGCTATAAAATAAAATCATTGCTTCCATTTAAAAATTTGTCAATATTTAAATATTTAGTTAAATATTTTTTAAATTTTATAATACTAAAATTAATAGGACGAATGTTAATTCATTTGACCACTGAACTTGTATATATTTAAAAAACATAACCAAATGAATTTGTGTTATACCTAATATTGATAAAAGTAGACATAGCTGTTTTTATTAATCTATTTTTATTAAGTTAGACTTGTTTGCTTAAATTTAACCTAATTAATATGAACTGAAATTCATAATATATTTCTAGATTAGTCTTTATAAAAATTAATGTACATTTAAAGCACATTTATGTTTTAGAGATTAAATTTTCTTACATTTCTGAGTACTTTAGGATTATTTAACTTGTATGTCATTTTTTATTTTCATAAGACAATTCAAACAAAGTCTTCTTAATTTAAGAGCCATCTAAATTATTAACAACCCTCTGAAGGAATAAGACCTTATATATTCACAAAGTGGAAGGTAATTCCATTCTGAATTAAAGACACATGAACAGATACAGAAATGTTAGAGCTTGTATTCTATAATTTTAATCATGGGTCAAATATAAGAAGTCATAAGAAACATAAGAAGTCATTGGTCCAGATATTGAAGAGCTCTTATCCATCTCAGTGGACATAGGATGCTTAAATGATTTAAGCTTAAATGGATAAACAAATATGACTACCCCATTGCCTCTCATCCAACAGAGAAAAAAACTAAAATATCAGTACAGTAACAAATATTCAGAGAAAAAATCTGCCTCCAATTATTGCTACTACCATGAATGATAACTGATCAAAAGAAAACGTACAAGACCAAAAAATAATAATAATAATAATAAAGCAAGCACATTATAGAAAAGAAAAATTTAAATTAGAGAAAAAACAGTTTTGTTATCACATTTCATTCACCACTGAGAAGCAAGAAATGGGATATTTTGTTGGAAATTGCTCATACCAGGTGCACTAAATTTACCCATTTCTTTAAGGTGAATTCTTTCAACATCTCCATGGAAGACCTCCAAAATGGGTAAAAGGTATATTTTTTACAATTTTAATTAGATATAATTGACATGTAACATTGTATAAATTTAAGGTGCACGGCATAATGATTTGATATAGGTAGATATGGCAAAATCATTACCACAATAAGTTTGGTTAACATTTAGCACCTCATGTTTAAAGTAAAATTATGATTCTCATACCGATAATAACTGAACATCTACAAAAAATTTAATTAACTTATTATTAATGAGAAAACTTGACAGATATTATGACAAAAGCCAGAATATTTTATTAAGGCTAAATTTATTATATATGAAAATATATTGTATAATAAATGTTCTAGAATATTTTATAATTAATGACATTTATAAATTCATTTTCCATTTTTTATCCTTATCTGAGGATGTTTATTAATTTGAGAGAGAGAGAGAAAAGTCAATGTGAGAGAGACATTGATCAGTTGCCTCCCATACATGCCCTGAACAGGGATCAAATCCACAACCTAGGTATGTGCCCTGATTGGGGATTGAGCCTGTAGCCTTTTGGTGTATGGGACTATGCTCTAACCTAGCAGTCCCCGACTTTTTGGCACCAAGGATCAGTTTGGGGGTTGTTGGAGAGCATTACATGTATTGTGTACTTTATTTTAATCTTATTACATTATAATATACAATTTGTATTACATTATAATATACATCTGTATTATACAAAGTGGGCTTGGGGAATGTGAATCACCTTTTGCAGAGAACCTGTAATTAAGTAGAACTCTTGATATTTTCTTTTAAAAGCAGCTTTCTTTTATTGGTAGTTTCAGAGTCTTCTGCTCTATCTTCATTGGGCCTTTCCCTCTTTTCAAAGAAGTTCTCCAGCAATGTTTGTTTTTTACTCATTTTGGCTAGGGTTAATTTGTGGGCTTACCAAAACTGTGACTGAGACAAGTGTGCAGCGTAGGAGAGAGGCATGGATGGAAGTGGTAAATAAAATAATGGGTGGATCACACATGGACTAAAATAAGTCCAGATGCTGACTTAAACCTTGCCACCAGATGCAGCTTAATTGTCACTTACCACTCACTGTTAGGGTTTTGATGAGTCTGCAAGCAATTGATTTATTATGGTTCATCTGCAGTAAAACCTCTCTGTTAATGATAATCTGTGTTTGAACTTGCTCCTCAGTGCTTTGCATCAGTGCTACAGCTCCACCTCATTCTCATGAGGAGCACACAACCTAGATCCCTCACATGGACAGTTCACAGTAGGGTTAGCGCTAATATGAGAATCTAATGCTTCTGATCTGACAGGAAGCAGAGCTCAAGTGGTAAGGGAACGATGGGGAACAGCTGTAAATACAGATGAAGCTTTGATTGCTGGCCCACTGCTCACCTTCTGCCATGCAGCCCAGTACCTAACAGGCCATGGACTGGTACTTGTTCATGGCCTGGGAGTTTGGGACCTATTCTCTAACCAACTGAGTCACCCAGCCAGGGCAGTTTCTGCATTTTTTTAAAATCAAAATTTAATTTAGTTTTATATTTTAGTGCTAAAATGTGTCTGGATTTTGTTTTTCATATCTTTGTTTTTGGGCAATGTTATCTATTTCCCATATTTTATCATCACTGATTTCAATGTTCATGCTAATGACCAATTTGAAGTTGACTTGAAAGTTATCAAATCTCTTTCATTCAGAAGACATTTGTCTCCATTCCACTTTAGGAACAAAACATTAGGCAGAACTGCAGGGTTAACAAAGTTTCAAATTTTAGTGTTCTCAAACTATACTTAACCTTTTAACTGTATGTGATAACTGAAATTGATAAAATAAATTCTAGTACATATTGCCAACACCCTAGTTGACTGTGATATACTTCATATGAGCCTTATATACTCCTTTGCCTCTGTAGTTGAAAACCAACACTGCAAGTTGATTTATTCTCAGTACCATACCACTCACTAATCTTGGCTTTATCAGTATTACAGCTCCAATGATCAGAAAAGTTACAGAAGGATTGACTACAAGGAAAAACATGGAGGAGAAGAAAATATTTTTGTAACACCTGCATCTAGCTTGAAGTAAGCTAATTTTACTTGAACACAGAAAACTGGAGACCTGCCAAAAATGTATTAATTTAGCCATTTTCTGCCTCAAGTCCCAGACAGGATTCACTGCAGCTTTTCTAATTGCTAAATTTTCTTCAGGTTACTATTTTACCTAAAAATCATCTTGTTTAACCCAATATATTCAAAACTCAGTGAAATATTACTAATTTCAACATACATTTGCTAATAATGTATTTGTATAGATTTAATTTATTAGAAACATTTCTATTGTATATTTAGAAAGACATATTTAGCCCATGATCTGTGTAAGAGGCCCATCACATAAATAAATTTTCAAGGTCAATCCTTGCTATCAGTTCAATCTTATTTTGGAAAACCTCCAAACCACTTTTTTCAAATAAATAGCTATGTTAATATTTACTTTTTTGATTATTATAAAGTGTGTTGAAATAAATGTAAACAGGTTTTTGTGACACATCATTAAAAGTACTCAAGCCATGATAAATATGATAAAAAGTTAGACTGACCATATAATTTATCATTCAAATGAGAACAATTGTCAGAAGTAAAGAACAAATTTCATAAATGATGTGAAACTTTGATATGTATAGACATGAAGTGATATGATATGAAACAAAACCCTTTCTTCTTAAACTAAGCCAATGATGATTTTGTTGATTTTTATGACAAACTAAAAAAGAATAAAAATATTACAGGAGACTCTTAGGGCTTCTTTTTAAATAATTCAATGTGTTATTTAAGTAAATTATGTTATATATCAACTGAGAATTATAACAAAAGGGAAATTATCTTTCATTAATTGTGTATGAGTATGCATATAAAACTGAAATAAGATTTTGGAAATTTAAATAAAATTAAATGCAATTCTAAAACTTTTTAAAATATATATTGTATTGATTATGCTATTACAGTTGTTCCATTTTCCCACCTTTATTCCCCTCCACCCTACACACCCTCTCCCACCTGCATCCCCCCACCACCACTTAGGTCATGTCCATAGGTCATACATATAAGTTCTTTGGCTTCTATATTTGCTATACTATTTTTAACCTCCCCCTGTCTATTTTGTACCTATCATTTATGCTTCTTATTCCCTGTACCTTATCTCCCATTCTTCCCCTCCCCTCTTCCCACTGATACCTCTCCAAGTGATCTCTATTGCTGTGAATCTGTTCCTGCGCTAGTTGTTTGTTTAGTTCCTTTTTGTATTTGTTTTGAGTTTTAGTTTCAGTTGTTGAAAATTGTGACTTTGTTGGCATTTTACTGTTTATATTTTTTATCTTCTTCTTTTTCTTAGATAAGTCCCTTTAACATTTCCTATAATAAGGGCTTGGTGATGATGAACTCCTTTCACTTGACCCTATCTGGGAAACATTTTATCTGGCCTTCCATTCTAAATGATAGCTTTGCTGGATAGAGTAATCTTGGATGTAGGTCCTTGCCTTTCCTAACTTCGAATACTTCTTTCCAGCCTCTTCTTGCCTGCAAATTTTCTTTTTTAAATGGGCTGATAGTTTCATGGGAACAGGTAGTTGTCTCCTTTTTTTTTGGGGGGGTGCTTTTAAGATTCTCTCATCTTTCATCTTGGGTAGTGTAATTATGAACTGCCTTGGTGTGTGCTTCCTTGGGTGCAAATTCTTTGGGACTTCCTGAGCTTCCTGGACTTCCTGGAAGTTTATTTCTTTTGCCAGAATAAATTTTTTGGAGAAGTTCTACTCCATTTGTTTTTCAAATAAGATTTCCATTTCTTGCTCTTCTTCTCCTTCTGGTTTTCCTGTGATTTGGATGTTGGAATGTTCAAAGTTGTCCTAGAAGTTCCTAAGCCTCTTCTCATTTTTTGAAGTCTTGTTTCTTCATTCTTTTCTGGTTCACTGTTTATTTATTCCTTCTGGTCCAAACTGTTGATTTGAGTCCTGATTTCCTTCCCTTCACTGCTGGCTCCCTGTATATTTTCCTTTCTTTCACTTTGCTTAGCCTTCACTTCTTCCTCTATTGTGCAACCACATTCAACCATTTCTGTGAGCATCCTGATTACCAACTTTTTGAACTGTGCATCTGATAGGTTGGCTAATCTTGACCACTTTGTTGTATTTTTTTCTGGGGTTTTGATCTATTCCTTCATTTGGGTCACATTTTTTTTTTTTTTTTGTCTTGGCACACCTGTTACATTAGAAGGGGCAGAGACGTAGGTATTTACCAGGGTGGAACAACTCACTTTGCTGTGTTGTGGTGCCATAGGTGGGGTGTAGAAGAGGGAACAATGCCCCTTGTTCAGCTCTCTGCCAGCTTTCAGTCCTTTCCTCCACTATCCACAAGCAAATTGGGCCCTTCTGGTGCTCATTCCCAGGTGGGTGGTTTTGTTTATGTTCTAGGACATTGTGGGTCTCTCTAACAAACTGTCCTGTGAGGCTGGGAGTTTCTCCTGCCACAAAAACTCCAGGATTTTTCAGTGAGAGGTTTTGAAGCTTTATTTCCCCACACTGAAACCCTGGGTTGCATGATCTGTCTTGCTCCCCAGTTGTTCTTCCAGTTAATCTACATGCAAATGTGGGACTATCCTCTCCACCAGCTTCCACCTCGCCCAGTCCTCCAGGAGCCACTGTGCTCACCCTGATCCTGCAGCCACCACCCTGCTGCAAGTCCTTTCTGTCCCAGCTGACCATTTCTGTCCCTCCTACCGATCTGCATGAATGTTTCTTCTTTAACTCCTTGGTTGTCAGACTTCCATCCAGTTTGATTTGCTGTCAGCTCTGGTTGTTTTTTGTTTTTAAATTTGTTATTGTCCTTTCTTTGGTTGTGCAAGGAGGCACAATGTATCCACCTATGCCTCCATCTTGGCCAGAAGTCACAATTCTAAAAAGTTTATCAGGCATTGTGACTGAATGTTTTTTATGTACTTACTAGAAAAATTATATATTAAAAACATCAGTATATATAAGTATACAATGTCATGTGTTTATTGTCAACAGGAGGTAAAACAACAAAACATTTTAAAGGATGAAATTTGATGTAGATGGATATAATTTTGAATAAATATTTTTGAGTTTTGTTTTAATTTATTTATTTTTAGAGAGGGAAGGGAGGGAGAAAGAGAGAGAGAAAAACATCAATGTGCGGTTGCTGGGGGCCATGGCCTTCAACCCAGGCATGTGCCCTGACTGGGAATCGAAATTGCAATGCTTTGGTTCACAGCCCGTGCTCAATCCACTGAGCTACGCCAGCCAGGGCAGAAAGAGTTTTATAAAATATGTTCCAATTTATATCTATGTCTATGTTTTTAAACAGAGTTTGAAAGAAATAATGAGAAATTTATTCATTTATTGTATTCAGTGAATTTTGAGATATTCGTTTTTTCTAGAATATATTCAAATTTTAATTTAAACTATCAGCCTCATTTATCTGTGTGGTTTGGGTGTTAAGGAAAGGATTGCTTTTCCAGAATATGACATATCTTAGGTATGAGTTTGAGAATTCACAAAATAATACTCAGAGTGAAGTGGGTGGGGTGGAGGGGTAGTTTTAATGTCCCAACTTTTTCTGAAGCATTTTACATCATCTGTGTTTTCTTAGAACTTTCCTATAAGAGCCTTCATTCCTTATAGATTACCAGAAAATGGTTAAATAATCATCAAATTTATTATTTGCAAAGCCAGGGCTTCTCTTTTCTCAGGAATATAGACAAGAGAGAAAATCACTGTCTTTTGGAGTGTTTGTGTTGCCTTTATTATTTTAACAAACATGTGTATAACATTTATTATATGTTGGATGTTTTAAGCAATTTTAACATTATTCAAATTCTAATTCTTATACTAGCTGTATGATGTAGGTGCTATCAATGTTTTCCATTTTACATATGATCAAATTAAGGCATAGGAAAGTGCCAGGGCAGGGACTGTTGGCCAGAGCACCTGGTTTAGAGTTTACAGGGTTCTCTACAACCCACTCTACTGCCTTTGGTCAGTCATTAAGGAGGATTCCCCCTGAAAAAACATTTAAAATTGTCTTTTTGGTATCCAAAGATGTTTTTGTACTCTAAGGCACTGCATTGTCCCAAGGTTCAGGTTTTGTGAGGGCTATGCTTTTCATTTTAAAAGTGGAAATAAAGAGACACGGAAAAGAAGAATTTTGAAGAGTGACTTACAGGCACTGTCTCAGGCAGACCAATTACAGGAAGAGCTCTGCAAAGTTTGAGTACCCTGCTAAGTTCAAGTCCTGCAGTCAGGTGACCATGGATGTTTTTTGAGTTAGTTGATTCAATTATAAATTTGGTGAGAAACGACTAGAGAAATTCCTGAAAACAATTTCATACTTAGGTCTCTGAGCAGCACTCCAACATGACTCTTATTTAATTTATAGAATATGTAATACTTTAGGTGACAGGAAATTTTACTTTATGAGTACTTTCTAGTTATGTTTTACATTTGGTTGTTTGTCATTTAGCTTTCTGCTTTAGGTTGAAAAATAAGACATATGAAAATCCTCTCAGCTAATTATTAATTTAGTTAGGATGGGTACATTTATTTATTCATTTTAATGTATTTATTTATTTTTAACCCTCACATGAAGATATGTTTTTAGTGATTTTAGAGAAAGGAGAAGGGAGAAAGAGAGAGAGAAAAACATCAATGTGAGAGAGAAATATCAATTGGCTGCCTCCTGTATGTGCCCTGACAAGGGTTGGAGCTGCAATCTTAGAGTATACGGAGATGAGGGTCCAACCGACTGAGCCATATAGCCAGTGCAGGTTTGTTTATATCAATGAGAAAAAAACTATCTTGTATGAAAAGTTAAACCAAAAACTTATAGTAATTCATGTCAAGGGGAGTCAGAGAGGTTTTACCAAATGTTAAGAACCATTCAGAGTGTCTTTTATTTTATATGTCTGTAAATGCATGTTCTATTATTCAATTATTCTGTCAGAAACATTAAAAAGTGGAGCAGTCCTGAAACCAGGAATGAATCTTAGGGAAAAATTCAAAATTATTTTACTCTATTGGCTAGATATAATGCAAAGATATACCTTAGTTTTTTTATAAGTGATTAAAAGTGGTATCTAAATTGCTATAATTTCTGTTGCATTCAAGTATCTATGGTTAAGAAAGAGATGGTTTAAATTTAATGAAATATGCTTTATATCTTCAAGAAAGAGAATATGATCTGGAATTAAATAATTATGGTTAGCATTTTTAAAGAGTGACCTTAAAATATAATTTCCTCTCATTCTCATGTTACTCAAAATAATAAAGCATGTCAGAATAGTAATCACACTCATTATGTGAGATATTACTTTCTTTGATACATCTGGCCTCTATATTTTTAAGTTAATGATATTTCATAAGAAAATGGCTATATTTGCTTATGTTTATGACACACAATTTGAACTTTCTATATCTCAAGAGAGATCACAGTGTTTCCTAGAATGAGAATGTTTAATTTTTTTCACTTATGAAATGTTAAAGAACATCTCACAGGGAACAGCAAGAAGTTAAAAGATAAAAATCAATGTGAAAAGTAATTGGTCTATAATTTAGGACAACAAAAATCCTAAATAAAATTTAATAACATTTTCTGAAACGCATCAGATTATTGAATCTTCATTTTGCAGTTTCAAAAATCTTGTTAAAATCTATTCAATGGAGATCTTGTACCTTGATTGCTTACTCATTGCAACTATTTTTTTAAAGTAATGAATTTCTGTGTGCCCTATGTAAATGACTAAGTTGATGGACCAGTTATCCCATGCTTATTGAGATTGCAGATATAATTGTGTAATTTCTTCTGAATTAGAAAAATAGGCTTACTATGTCATGACATTATTTAAAAAAACTTGAAAACACTGTGCTATAGATGTTTAATTTACCCTTACTTACACAAACACAGAACTGTAGAAATTACATGGGATTTTAGATGTTTATATAGCCTATTAAAATGAACTCAAGTCTATAGTACACTAGAAGTTATTTTCCTCAGTCACTTCTAGTTTTTAAATCTTTCTGAATTGCCTGGAAAGCATGCTGCTTAAAATGACCTGATGCCCACATAAGTACAGGTTTTACCATCAGCTGTTTCACATTTCTATGTCCTTCAATCACCACCTTTTTGGGGGTCTTTTTCCTAAAACTTTTCACTGTGCCTACTGGAATTATTCAAGTTAATAATATTTTTCCCATTCATTTTTGGTATCATAAGTATCATATTTTTCTTTTTTTAAGATTTTAAATAAATAAAATCTTAAAATATGTGAAAATATTCCATATGCGATACTGAAAGGCAGCCAAAGTTCTAGCAATTAAGCAAGATATTGGAGATAAAATTTCTGAGATAAAATGTGCCTTGAAATACACACCCATGTGCACACACACTTGCATATACACAATCACTAGGTCAGAGGTACCTGGAATCCATAACTTACTGATATTAGCATCTTATTAGACTGAGATAAAGGGATAGGAAAGATAATCTCATCATCTAAGGGTCTACCCTATTACAATAAACACTCATTTCACTACCTATTGACTTAAGCTAAGTGATTTCATGTTTTCTTTCTTACTTCATCAACAAATTTCCCAAAGATGATTCCATACAGTGGGGCTGGTCATGGCCTACCACAACACTTTTCATTATCTAGTAAATATTTACACACTTTTCTCATTATCTCATGATTTTAAAAATAAAAAAAATCTTTCTACCTACCTAATAATCTACTCCCATTCTCATTCAAACATTATACCCTTACATAAATATTTTTATAAATGACAATATTTTATATAATGTCTCATACATAATTTCAATGTAGCACATTTTAAAAACTCCATATCTTTTTAAAGTTTTCTAACATTCCAATATATAAAATTGGTATAAATATTAATAATTAATACTCTCCTACAGATGAACATTTAAACCAGCCATGGAATTTATATTCTTTTACATTAAAATTTTATTTTTATATATTCCTAGATATGGTTTAATTTTTATTTACTGAATCGATAATGTGGGAAATCATATTTTTATAAACTAAATTCTATTTATTCCTTGATTTTTAAAAAAGATTAAAAATTATTTAGTTTAAGTTTGTAACTTCAGTATTTTTTGATAGATTCTTTTCTAGTGAACAGATTTATCCTTACCTTAAAATATATAGTACTTCCTCTTCATTTTGTCAGATTACTGGCTTGCCACTATTAATTTTAATCATCTACATATTCCTTCAAAAGTTAACATCCATATCTGAAAATCATAATTATAAAATTTGAATGAGAACATTAAAGAAGTCAGACTTATGACTTAATACTCCCTCATATAACCAATTAAGATTCAGTTTAACTTAGTTAACACTGATAAAATGTTATTTTAAAAATAGTTTGGCTGTTTTATCAAAGAATAGTCTGAAATGGAAATGGGGTGGAAACAGTGCTGTGAGACCATGAGAGATTTCCATAATGCTGTTGATGTAGTTCTCAGAGGCCAAACCCAGAAACGGCACTGATTACGTTTGGTTTATGCTAAAAAAAATATTTACCTTCATTTAAGCAAAAAAAGAAAAATTGAATTTTCATGATGTGAAAGAAGGGAACATTGTAGCACCAAAAATTAAAAAGTGAAAGCTATCAAAATCACATTTCTGTTTTTGCTTAAATTGTCATGTTAAGAAATCTGTTAATATCTGTGAAATATCTTAATAGAAAGTATTAAACAATAAAACTAGAACATCTTAAAGTTTAAATGTTATTTAAGCATTATTCAATGATACTATGTTATTTTTACATGTTTTTTTTTCTTTTAATCATTGTTCAAGTACAGTTTTCTCCCCTTTACCCCCAATCCAGCCCACCCACCCCTCCCTCCCAACTTCCCTCCCATTACCACCCTCTCCCTAGTTTTTGTCCATGTGTCTTTTAACTTTGTTCCTGTAAACCCTTCCCCTTTTCCTCTGAAAATTTTTCAAAGCCAATATTATTAATTCATCTTATTCATACTGGGTTGGTATATATGTAGGTAATGAAATTAATATCTCAATTTCACAAACAAATGAACTAAAATACTTAGATTAAATAGTTCATTAGAGCCAAAAGCTAAAAGTAAAATTAATTATTTTTAGAGGTAAATTAACAGTGTGTGTTTTTACGTACCCAGTCTCATTCCTTGCCAACAAACCATTATAATTTTGATTACAAAACATCTGTGTTTTAACCTTTTATTAGAAATTATTTTAGACTTACATAAGAGTTGGAATTATAATACAAATGTTTATTATATATTTACTTTTAAAATATATTTCACTTTAGAATAGTTTTAGGTTACATAAATGTGTTAATATGTACACTCCTGCCATATATCCATTTGTTAATTCCCCTCCAATATTAACATCTTACATTAGAAAACTGCATTTGTTTTAATTAAGAAAAAACATTGATACATCAATTTTAAGAACAGTCCATCCTATTTTTTTAAATATAATAGCTTCTTTCTGCTCCAGATCCTAAACAGAAAAACACATTTCACCTAGTTGTTAGGCTTCCTTAGGTTCCTCTTTCCTGTGACTAATGACCAGACTTTCTTTGATTTGATGACCTTGACATTGAGATTTGCCTTATGTTTTTCTCATGATTAGCCTGGAATATAATGTTTTGCTAAGTACAGCTACAGAGGTACTGTGCCATTTTCATTACCTCTTGTTAAAGGTATGTCCTATTAACATGATGCATCACTGTTGATATGAAACTTATTACCTGGCTGAGGTTGTGCATGTCAGATTTCTTTTTCTTTTTTATTTTAAAGAAGAGATATCTTTTTTTTTTTTTAACTTTCATTCTCTTCTATTCTTTGGAATGAAGCCCACATCAACTGGGGAGTTATGCTTTAACTCCTAGCTATGAACCAGTTACACAAATTATTTGAAAGTTTTCTACACAGGCAAATTTTTACCCTATAATTACACTGTTAAATTATTTATTTATATCAGTGTCAACTTATGGTTACTTATTTTTAAATTGGAGTTTAGTCCAGTACTATTTTTATTTTGTTCAAATTGTTACAGCTTTGGCAGTAGGCTTCTATGTCCCTTTGGCATACCCATCAATATTTTAGTTTTTATTTTTTGTTTTTAACATTTTTTTATTTTTGGCAGTACAAGATGATTAAGGCTTATCTTCTATATTTTCAGGCCCAGTTCTAATGTTCTATCAAATTCCACAAATGTCCATGTTTTGTAACTTTATAATAATGTATCATTCTTTCTTTCTCTCTTCATTCCTTTTTTAAAATATATTTTATCAATTATGCTATTACAGTTGTCCCATTTCCCCCCTTTAGTTCATGTCCATGTGTCATAAGTTCTTTAGCATCTACATTTCCTATACTATTCTTACCCTCTCCCTGTCTATTTTCTACCTACCATCTATCCTACTTATTCTATGTACCTTCCCCCCCCTCCTCCTCCCACTCCCCTGTTGCTAACCCTCCATGTAATCTCCATTTCTGTGGTTCTGTTCCTGTTCTAGTTGTTTGCTTAGTTTCTCTTGGTTTTGTTTTAGGTGTGGTTGTTAATAATTGTGAGTTTGCTGTCATTTTACTATACATGTTTTTTATCTTCTTTTTCTTAGATAAATCCCGTTAACATTTCATAAAATAAGGGCTTGGTGATGATGAACTCCTTTAACTTGACCTTATCTAAGAAGCACTTTATCTGGGCTTCCATTCTAATGAAAGCTTTGCTGGATAGAGTAATCTGGGATGTAGGTCCTTGCTTTTCATTAATTGAAATACTTCTTTCCAGCCCCTTCTTGCCTGCAAGGTCTCCCTTGAGAAATCAGCTGACAGTCTGATGGGAACTCCTTTGTTGGTTACTGTCCCCTTATCTCTTGCTGCTTCTAGGATTCTCTCCTACATTTTTACCTGGCTAATGTATTTATGAAGTGCTTTGG